>PVIY010005887.1:0-91249 GCA_004026745.1 Myrmecophaga tridactyla
TAGTTTGAAATGCTAGTGATAAATGAAAGCAAGGGGTAAGGGGTATGGTATGTATAATCTTTTTTTCTCTATTATCGTTTTATTCCTTTTTCTGATGTCTTTTTATTTCTTTTTCTAAATCAATGCAAATGTTCTAAGAAATGATGAATATGCAACTATGTGATAATATTAAGAATTACTGATTGTATATGTAGAATGGGATGATATTTTAATGTTCTTTTAAGTTTTTTAATTAATAAAAAAGTTTATAAAAAAAAAAGATATCATGTACAAAGTAGCCTCAATAAGATCATATGCTGTTTTCTCACTGAAAACCATGAAGGCAAGAGGACAGTGGGATGACATTTAAAACCCTGAAAACAAAAAACTGCCAACAAAAAGTCTATATCCTCCAAAACTATCTTTTGAAAATGAAGGAGAAATTTAGTTCCAGAAAAGCAAAAGCTGGGGGGAGGGGGTCCATCACCACTAAACTCACCCAACAAGAAATACTAAAAGGAGTTCATCCAATTGAGAAAGGGCACTAGACAATACATCAAAGTCAGATAAAGAAATTAAGAACTCTGGTAAAGTTAATGAAATCAGTAAATATAAATGCCAGTACTATTGCAATTTTGGTTTTGTTTAACTCCACATCTTATTTCCTACAGGATTTATAAAATGCAAATACATGAAATGTAGTAAAAATCAATGATTTTGAATTCATAATCTATATATATTAAGTTGTGACAAGAACCTACATTAAATTCACATTACGGAGGGGTATAAGGACACAGACTGTGAATTCCACTGATGTTAATTTGGTATAAACCAAATGGCATTATTTAAGTCCCATGGTAATCACAAAGAAAATACTGGAAAAACATACACAGAAATGAGAAGGGATTCCAAAGGATTCATTACAAAAGATCAACTAAATACAAAAATAAGCAGTATCTTAGTTTGCCAGAGCTGCTATAACAAACACCATACCATGGGTTTGCTTAAACTGTAAACATTTATCGTATCTTGGTTTTGAAAGCTAGAACTGAAAAAAAAAAAAAAAAGATGTCAGCAAGGGCATGCTTTATGCTTTCTCTTGGAGGCAATAGCACACTGCTGATGGTAGTCCTCCATCACATTGTGATTTCTCTCTCCTCTCTGGCTTCTGAATTCAGATTTCTACTGGTTTCTGGCTTCTATTTCTGGCCTCTCCTACTCAGTTACCTCAATTTCCTCTCTTAATAAGGCTTCCAGTCATAAGGATTAAGGGCCACACTTATTCTGTTTGGCCACACCTAAATAGGATCTTTGAAGAGGTATTCACAAACGAGTCCACACCTTAACTAATAATGACATCTTCAAAAGTCCTACTCACATATCGGTTCACACCCACAGGACTGCAAATTAAGACCTGAACATCTTTTTTGTAGTACATGATTCAATCCCAAATGATCCATCCTCTGGACCACAAAATGACATTTTCTTTCCATGTACAAAATACATTCACCCATCCCAATATCCCTAAGGCCTTACATCATTTCAATAAAAACTCAAGTTCAAAATCTTATGAAAAGTTATGAGTATAGGCCATCTTGAGGCAAAATTCCTTTCTATCTGGGAAACTGTGAAATCTAAAAAAGCAAGTTATCTGCTTCCAAAATACAATAACTAGATAGGCAAAGGACAAACATTCACATTAAAGAAGGGAGAAACTGGAAGGAATCAGAGATCATGGGTCTCAAGCAAGTCAGAAACACAGCAGGACAAACTACATTATATTCCAGAGTCTGAGAGCCATCTGTGAATGAATGCTTTGTTCTGCAGGCCTACTAGTGTAGCAGCCCCATCCTTTTCCAGTTTCAGAGCAGAACCATGATCTCCCTAAATACAGGGGAGTGGGGACTTGCTCTCTAAATGCTGTGGCACAGGCCCCACCCTCTCTGAGCACTGAGTTGGCAGCCAGGCTCTCCCCGAATGCTGGGACATAGGCCCCCTCCTCCCCAAACACTGGGTCGCTGCTGTACTCTCCCTAACATCAGGGAGGAAAGCCTATCACCTACAAGTGCTAGGGCAGAAGCCCCTCCCTCTGACAAGATGATCTCTTCAGTCTAGATCTTTGATTCCATGTGCCTGCTCCCAAAATCACTTGTCATTTCATCCCATCTCTGTCCCTTTCATTCCAGACTGTCAGTGCTTCTGCTCATAGAAAAATTTTAAAAACTGGGTTGGTTTTCCATACCGTTCAAAAGGGTCCAAATCATGAGACAGAAGGATTTTCCACAGATACTTTCTAGACAAATACATTTCCAATTCTGACCTCCTCTGAGACAGCTGACCAGATCTACAAGTCATACACCTAATTTCCTTAGCAAATAGCTGTTCAGTCAGTCACACCCTCCTGTAGGCCCTGTTCTCTTGGGGCTCACCTTCTGGGGCCTCAGGGAGGGCCCTGATACAGCTGATTCCACTTCTAGTCTCAAAGCAAGCTATCTAGATAGGCTGAGAATTTTCCAAATCTCAATTGCTGTTTCCTCTGTGTTTAACAGTTCAGACTCTAGTTACTCTTCCCCTCCTCACATTTTACTACAAGAAGGAAGGAGAAACCACACTGTACCTTCCACACTTTGCTTGGAAATCTCCTCAGATAAATTTCCAAATTTATCACTTTCAAGTTGTGCCCTCCAACCAACATCAGAACACAGTTTTATCAAATTTCTGTAACATTATAACAAGGATGATCATCTTTCCTCCAGTTTCCAATAAAACATTCATCAATTCCTGCTAAGGCCTCACTGGAAGCATCTTTAATGTCCACATTTCTACCAACATTCTGACATGACGATACGTGTGTGTATATTCTAAGACAAAAGATACTTCCTCTGCCCTCACTTATTTCTGAGACGGCATCAGAAACGCTTTTAATATTCATGTTTCTATGGTCAATATCTTCAAAGCAATCAAAGCTTGTCTACCAACTATCTCAAAATTCTTCTAGCCTCTACCCATTATCTAATCCCAAAGCCACTTCTATATATTTGGATGTTTGTCATAGCAACACCCCACTTTCCATAACCCAAAACTAAGTCTCCCAGGAACTGCTAAAACAACACCACACAATCTGTGGGCTTAAACAAGCACTTACCACTCACAGTTTTAAAACCTGCAAGTTTAAATCAAGATTATCAGCACGGTCATGCTTTCTCCCAGAGTTGATAGCGTTCTACTGAAGGCAGTCCCCACCATATGATGATTTCACTCTCCTCTGTGGCTTCTTCTGAGTTCAGACTTTTATCAGTCTGGCTTCTGGAATCTCCTGCACAGTGGTCTGAATTTCCACTCTCTATAAGGCCTCCAGTCAGGAGGATTAAGGCCCACCCTTATTCAGTTTGGCCATACTTAAATAGAATCTTTGAAGATCTTAGTCACACATCAGTTCACATATTAACTAACAATAACATCTTCAAAGGTCTTATTTATAGATGGGTTCATACCCACTGAAATGCAGATTAAGATATGAACCTATCTTCTGAGGGGTACAGAATTCAATGCCCCCAAAGCAGCAAAAGATTAACTGACACAAAAAGGTATTAGGTTTGCAAAAACCAAACAGCATCTTGGCAGAAGGAAGTCCTGCATTATCAGTAGTTTAAGTGTAAATGGGCTAAACTATCCAGTCAAAAAGCAGAGAATGGCAGAATGGACAATAAAAAAAGCATGACCCAATTATATGCAGTTTACAAAACACTCACTTTAAATTCAAAGACACAAGGAGGATGAAAGGGAAAGGAAGGGGAATACTCCCTGCAAATAAATAGTAATCAGAAGAGAGCAAAGGTGGCTACACTAATATCAGACTAATTAGACTAAATCAATAACTGTTACAAAGAACAAAAAAAGAACACTAGGGCCACGGTGGCTCAGCAGGCAAGAATGCTTGCCTGCCATGCCAGAGGACCCGGGTTCGATTCCCAGTGCCTGCCCATGTAAAAATTAAATAAATAAATAAATAAAGTCACTGCTGATAGTACAGGACATTAAAAAAAAAAAAAAAGAACACTATGTATTGTGTTAATTCATCAAGAAACTCTAACAATTATAAACAAATATGTACCTACAAAATGCCCCAAAATACATGAAGCAAACACTAACAGATTAGAAAGGAGAAACATTAACAGGAGACTTCAGTACCCCACTTCCAATAATGGATATAACATCTAGACAGAAGAGCAATAAGAAAAGAAAAACTTGACTAACCCTATAGACCAGTTAGACCTAACATACATATATAGAACACTTTACCTAGCAACAGCAGAATATACATTCTTTTGAAGTGCACAAGGGTCATTCTCTAGGACAGACCATGTTAGGTCAGTAAATAGGTCTCAAAACATTTTAAAAGACTGACCTGACAATATACATTGTTATCTTTTCATACCACAATGGAATGATGCTAGAAATCAAAAGCAAAAGGAGAATCGGTATTTTAACCTATTTGTGTAAATTAAACAATACCCTCCTAAACAACCACAGGTCAAAACAGAAAACACAAGGAAAGTTAGGAAATAACCTGAGACAAATAAAAATGAAAATACAATGTAACAAAACCTATGGGATGCTGTAAAGGAAGTGCTCAGATGGAAACTTATAGCTGTAAAGACTAACGTTACAAGAGATGAAATAAATCAAGAAGCTAACCCAAAGAAAAACTAAAAAAAATAAGATGACAGAAGGAAACTAAGGTTTAGAGATGAATGAAGAACAGAATAGAAAAACAGAGAGACTCAATGAAATCAAACGTTCTTTGAAAAGATCAATAAAGTTGACCAACTTTTTAGCTAGCATAACAAAATAAAAAGGGAAAGGATGGAAATAAATTAGAAATGAAAGAGGGAACATTAGTACCTACCATAAAGAAATAGGAGAATTATAAGAGGATATTAAAACAGTTTTATGCCAACAAATTAAATAGCCTAGATGACATGGACATTTTTCTAAAAACAAATTATCTGACTCAAGAAGAAATAGACTCAACAGACCAGTAACAAGTAAAGATAATGAATCAGTAATCAAACACGTCCCCAAAAGAAAAAAGTCTAGGACCACATGTCTTCACTGGTGAATTTTACCCAACATTCAAAGAAAATCAACGCCAATCCTTACCAAACTCTTTCAAGTGTTTCAAGTGGGAACACTTCCTAATTCATTTTATGAGGCCAACATCACCCTAATACCAAAACCAGATAGAGATACCACAAGAAAATAAAATTAGACTACTATCTCTTATGAATATGGATGTGAAAATTCTCAAGAAAATGCTAGTAAACTGAATCCAACAGTGTACAGACCATGATCAAATGGAATTTGTTCCAAAAAAGCAAAAGTGGCTCAACATAAGAAAAGCAGTCAAATAATACACCATGTTAACAGAATGAAAGGGAAAAAACACAGTCATCTCTACTGACACAGAAACGGTATATGATAAAATCGAGTACCCTATGGAACACTCAGAAGACTATGAATAGACGGGAAATTCCCCAACAAAATGAAGGCATATGTATTAGTAAGGGTTCTCTAGAGAAACAGAACCAGCAGGAGATATCCGTAAATAAGATTTATAAAGGTGTTTCATGCAACCGTGGGAACCTAAGAGTCCAAAACCCATAGGGCAAGCTGCGAGGGTGGCAACTTCAATGAAGGGTTTAGATGAACTCCGCATATACAGAACACTTTACCTGGCTGAGGAAGCAGTGAAAATTTTCTTCTTCCTTAAAAGTCTTCAACTGAGTGGATCAAATCCAACTGATAGGATTTTCTCATTTGTGGAAGACACACCCTCAGTTGGTTATAAATGTAAACAGTCACAGATGCAATCAACCGACTGATTATTTAATAAGCCAGTCTCTGGTTTTATCAACCAGCCATGAAATACTGTTGAAGTAACAGCTAGGCAAGTGCTTGCCTGACCAGACAACCGGGCACCATCACCTGGACAAGTCAACACCTGAACCCAACCATTAAGAAAAACTCAGAACTAACACAGTACTCAACAGTGAAAAACTGAAAGCTTTCTCCCTAAGATCAAGAACAGGATAAGGGATGCTTGGAGAGCTGACACAGAGAGCAGACGGATGAAATCAAGACACAGATGTTTAGAGATACTAAGCTAAGAGATGAAACCCAGACCTGCCCAGGAGAAGCTAAGTGAGGACCCAGAGATGCTTGGAGAGAAAGCCAGTGGAAACAAGAGCTAAGAGTGCCATCTGAAGCCAGAAGTTGAGAGGGTTCTGATGCTTGGAGACAGCTCAGAGGGGAGGCCACTGGATCCAGGAGATGAAAGCAAGAAAACTGGGAGCCAAGGGCCAGCAGACATCATCATGTGTCTTCCGATGAGACAGAGAAACCCCGGACATTACTGGCATTTCTTGCGTAAAGTTATCTTCTTGTTGATGCCTTAATTTGGATATTTTTATGGCCGCAGAATTATAAATTTGTAAGCTAATAAATCCCCTTTGTAAAAGCCAAAAAAAAAAAAAAAAAAAACCCAGGAGAAGGCCGGCTGCTTTCAGCATTCAACAATGCACTGAATGTTCTTAACAGAGTAATTATAAAAGAAAAATAAAAGGCACCCAAATTGGAAAGGAAGAAGCAACATCTCTATTTGCAGATGATATGATTCCATCTACAGAAAAATGCCAAAGAACCAACAAGAAAGCCATTAGAGCTAATAAATTACTTCAACAAAGTCGTAGGGTACAAGATGAATATATAAAATCAATGGTGTTTCTACACACCAGCATTAAACAATCCAAAAAGGAAATCAAGAAGACAATTTCATTTGCAATAACAACTAAAAGGATCAAGTAGCTAGGAGTAAAATTAACCAAGAAGTAAAAGACTTGTATGCAGAAAACCACAAATCATTACTGAAGGGAATTAAAGATCTATATAAATGAAAAGCTGTTCCATGCTCATGGACTGGAAGACTTAATATCACTAATCCAAAACAATATAGATTCAATGCTATCCCAAGCAAAATTCTAACAGTTTTCTTTGCAGAAATGGAAAAGTCAATAATCAAATGTATATCAAGGGCAAGGGGCACCAAACAGACAAAACCATCTTGAAAAAGAATAACAAGGTTGGAGGACTTAGACTTTCTGATTTCAAAAGTTATTACTAAGCTACATTAATCAAAACAGTTTGGTACTGATATAAGGACGGATACACAGACCAACGGAATCAAACTGACAGTGCAGGAAAAAAACCACACATTTAGGGCCAATTCATTTTGGACAAAGGTACTAAGTCCATTCACTAAGGAAAGAATAGTCTCTTCAACAAATGATTCTGGGAAAACTGGATATACACATGCAAAAGAATGAAAGTGGACTCGAACCTCAGACCATATATAAAAATTAACTCAAAACAGATACCAACCTAAATGTAAGAGCAAAAACTATAAAACTCTTGGAAGAAAACAGAGGAAAATATCTTCAGGACCTTGTATTAGGTTATGGATTCTCAGACTTTATACTTAAGCACAAGCAATAAAAGAAATAGATAAACTGGACTTCATCAAAATTATGAACTTTTCTGAATCAAAGGACATTGTCAAGAAAGTGAAAAGACAATTAAGAGAATGGAGAAAATACTTGCAAATCATATACAGGTATACCTCCAAGATACTGAAGGTTCAGTTCCAGACCACCGCAAGAAAGCAAATATCACAATAAAGCCAAGTCACACAAATTTTTTAGTTTCCCGTTACATGTAAAAGTTATATTTACACTACAGTATAGTGTCCTATTAAATGTGCAATAGCATTATGTCTAAAAAAACAAGGTACATACTTTAATTAAAACAAGACACAGAGACACAAAGTGCGTGCGTGCTGTTGGAAAAATGGTGCCAACTGACGTGCTCAACACAGGGTTACCACAAACCTTCAATTTGTGTAAAAAAAAAAAAAAAAAAAAATTATCTGCAAAGTACAATAAAACAAGGTATACCTGTATCTAATAAGGGTTTAATATCCCAAATATATAAAGAACTTGTATAACTCAACAAAAAGACAAAAAAAAATAAAAACTGGGCAAAAAACTTGAACAGACATCTCTCCAAAGATATACAAATAGCAAATAAGCACATGAAAAGATGCTCAACATCATTAGCCATTAAAAGAAATGCAAGTGAAAACCATAGTGAAATATCACCACATGCTCAGAAGAATGGTTATTATTTAAAAAAATAATAAACAGAAACTAATAGGCTGGTGAGGATACCGAGAAATAGGAACCTCAGCACTGTTGGTAAAATTGTAAAATGGTGCAGTTACTGTGGAAAACAGTTTGGCAGGTCCTCAAAAAAGTTAGCCATAGAACCATCATATGACCCAGCAATCCCACCTCTAGGTAAATACTCAAAAGAAAGTTAAGACTTAGACAGATATTTGTACAGCAATGTTCACAGCAGCTTTATTCACAATAGCCAAAAGGTAAAAGAAGCCCAAGTATCCATAAACAGATGAATGGATAGACAAAATGTGGTATGAATATAGAACATAATTGAGCTGTAAAAAGGAATGAAGTTCTAATACACTTTACAACATAGTGTCCAACTCCTGTTTGTTTGGTTTTTTTCAACTTTTTTTTATTGTGAAATATAACATATATATAAAAAAGCAAAAAACTTCCAAGCACATTTTAACAAACAGTTATAGAACAGATTTTAAAGTTTGGTATGGGTTATAGTTCCATGATTTTTCATTTTTTCTTCTAGCTGCTCTAAGACACTGGAGACTAAAAGAAATATCAATACAATGAATCAGCAGTCATACTCATTTGTTAAATCCTATCTTCTCTGTTATACTCCTCCTTCTCTTTTCCTTTTTTGTGAAAAATAATATATATACAAAAAAGCAATAAATTTCAAAGTTCATTGCAACAATTAGCTGTAGAACAGATTTCAGAGTTTGATATGGGTTACAATTCCACAATTTTAGGTTTTTACTTCTAGCTGCTCTAAGGTACTGGAGACTAAAAGAAATATCAATATAATGATTCACAACTCATACACATTTATTAAATCCTACCTTCTCTGTATAACTCCATCACCTTTGATCTTTCTCTCACTCTTTAGGGGTATTTGGGCTATGCCCATTTTAACTTTTTCATGTTGGAAGGGGCTGACAATAATATGGGATGGGGATGGAATTAGTTGATGCTCTGGAAAGGCTGACCCCTCTGCATTTCAGGATTTATCTGGTCGAGGGACTCATCTAGACATGGCAGTCAACTCCTGTTTATGAGCTGAAAACCATGAAGACATCATGTAGAGTGAAATAAGCCAGACTTCAAAGGGACAGATATTATACTACTTATATGAAATAACTAGAAAATGCAAATTCATAGAGTCAGAAAGTAGGGTACAGGTTTCCACGTAGGGGAGCTGGGAAAGTTCTGGTACTGGACAGAAGTGACGGTAACTCGATGTGCCAGTTTTAAGCTATTCTGTACCCTTGAAAAGCCATGTCCTTTAATCTTCATTCAGTATTGCTGGGTGGGATCTTTTTGATTGTTTCCATGGAGATGTGACCCACCCAACTGTGGGTGGTAACCTTTGATTAGATGGTTTCCACAGAAATGTGTCTCCACCCATTCAAGGTGGGGTTGCTTACTGGACCTTTTTAAGAGGGAACCATTTTGGAAAAAGCTCTAGTGCCACCAGAACCAAAAGACCCAACAGAAAGGAGAGCACCCAAGGGAAGCCATTGAAGAAGCCTGGAGAGAAAGCTAGCAGATATTGCCATGTGCCTTTTCAGCTGAGAGAGAAGCGGTGAATGTCATTGGCTTTCTTGAACCAAGGTATCTTTCCCTGGATGCCTTAATTTGGACGTTTTCAGTCTTAGAACTTAATGAAGTCCCCTTTTTAAAAGTCCATTTCATTTCAGGTATACTGCATTCCAGCAGCTTTTACAAATTAAAACACATGACATTGTGGATGTAATTAATTCCACTGAATTTTATGCTTGGGAGTAACGGAGATGGGAAAGTTTACATTGTACATATGATTCCACAATTTAAAAAAGACAGATAGACTGAAGAGACAATAACAATTAAATGTAATACATGATACTGGACTGGATCTAATAACGGAGGAGAAAATGTCCAAAAGGACATTATTAGGACATATGAAAAAATTGGAATATAGTCTGTAAGCTAAAATCAGTGTTAAATTTTTGTCAATACTTGACAATTGTATTTAAGGTTTACATAAGTGAATAGCCTTGTTCTTAGTGTTCAAGAAGCGTGATGTATACAACTACTCTCAAATGTTTAGAAAACAGAGGAACAGACAGAGAAAACAGAGAAAAAAACAATACTGGCAAAATGTTAACAGAAGACAAATTTGGGTAAGGGACATGTTGGAGTTCTCTTGTGGGTTCTGTGTTATCTTTGTAACTGTACTGTAAGTTCGAAATTATTAAAAAAAAAATTCCTACATGCTCTTACTTCTGCCTGAAACACCTCCCCCCATTACTACCCCTACCTTTTCAGATATCAACATCATTTCCTTGGTTAACAATTCGGTTATCATCCCCAATTCAGGTACTTTTCATTGCTCCCTAGACTTAGCCTTGGTATCTGTCATCACAATTTTAATTATTTGTTCTATATTGTAAATTCACTGCTGTATCCCAACTCCTAGCCCAATAACTAGCATGTAGTAGACATTCAATATTTATTTAAATTATGAATGAATGAATGCATGAACAAAATAAATGTGAGTGATTAAGTGCTACAAGTCTATTGTCATGAAATGGAAGGTGGCATCAAGTTTTCAAATACAGATGACTTTGGTTCAAGTTTCTGTATCATAAGCTTTGAAATCCTCAAGCCAGTAAACCAACATTCACACAGCAAAGCAAACATCATAGAATGGTGATTAAGAGTAGATTCCAGAGTCAGACAGATTGTCCCAGCTGTCATTTACTAACTGGGAAATCTAAGACTCAGCTCCTTCATGGGTTAAATGGAGGAAATAGAACCACGTTTCTTATAGAATTAGATTGCGCATAAGAGAAAGACAGCCCTCAATGCATCCGTAATTACTGTCATTGCAGATTACTCACTTTGTGCCAGAAACCATACTGGATACTTGCAATAGAGCACTAACTAAAACAGACATCATCCCAAGTCTCATTTATACCCTAAGTATGTACTGAGAACTTACTGTATACCAGATACCATTTTAGGTGCTTGTCATGGGTCACGTTCATGTGTCAACTTGGCCAGGTAGTGGTGCCCGGTTGCCTGGTCAGATAAGCAATGGCCTGTTGCTATGAGGATATTTCATGGACTTAAATCATGACCAAGTTGGCTGCATCCACAGCTGATTGTATTTGTCAGCTAGGGGGAGTATCTTCTGCAATGAGTGATGCTTAATCTAATCACTGAAAGGCTTTGAAGGAGGATTCAGACAAGTGAGTCCCTCTTCCTGCTTTAGCCAGGCACAGTCTCTCCCGAGAGTTCACTGAGGACCTTCTTCGGAGCTGCCAGCTTGCAGCCTGCCCTAAGATCTTGGACCTTACATTCCCCAGTTGCCCAGCCAGCCTCACCTGAGAGTTCATAGAAGACTTTCATCAGAGCTGCCAGCTTGTGGCCTGCCCTACAGACCTTGGACTCTACATCCCCATGGTTACATGAGATGCTTTTATAAATTTCATATTTACAGATATCTCCTGCTGATTCTGTTTCTTCAGACAACCCTAGCTAATACAGTGCTGAACAAAAGTCACAGTCTGTGTTGGTTCCAATCTATTATGTACCCCAGAAAAGCCATGTTTTAATTCTGATCCTATCTTGTGGGTCAGACATTTCTTTTAATCTTAATTCAACATCGTATAGTGGAAATTTTTTATTAGATTATCTCCATGGAGATGTGGTGCACCCAACTGCGGGTGTGACCTTGACTGGATGGAGATGTGACTCCACCCATTTCAGGGGGGGTCTTGATTGGTTTACTGGAGTCCTTTAAAAGTGGAAACATTTTAGAGAGAGCTGACAGAGCTGATGTAGATGTTTGGAGACTGAGACAGAAAGAGTGCTAAGCAAGAACTCACAGAAATAGCCAGAACCCAAACAGAAGAAATCTCTGGCCCCAGCAGAAACTAAGCTAAGAGATGAAACCGAGTTTTTGTCCTGGAACAGCTAAGTGAAGGTGATACATTCTAAGAGAGGAACCCTCACAGGAAACAGAGGCTGAAAGCTGAGCCCAGGAGCAAGGGACCAGCAGATGCCAGCCACATGCCTTCCCAGCTGTCAGAAGTGTTTCAGATGGCATTAGCCTTTCTTGAGTGAAGGTAATCTCTTCTTGGTGCCTTAATTTGGACACTTCACAGCATTAGAACCGTAAATTTGTAACTTTCGAAATTCCCTTTTTAAAAGCTGTTCCATTTCTGGTATATTGCATCCTGGCAGCTTAAAACGCTAGCTAATATACACCAGAGACCCAGGTTCAATTCCCTGCCCATGCTAAAAAAAAAGCTAATACACAGTCCTTGCCTAATGAAGCCTGCATTCTTGAGGAAAAAAAGTATTTCCAGTTAACAAAAACATCTTGAAGACAAAGAGTATAATAGGTCCAACTTTCCTTACCCCACAGTTAAACAAGTATTTTCTTAAGGAATATCCTGACCTGTTCAAAGCTAGGATAAATCACTCACTCACTGTTGCTCACTGGTTATCAGAATCCCTCTCCCTTTCTTCTTCTAGGAGTAAAATATCCAAAGTTATAATGGTTTAACAACATTTAAGGATACAGGATAAAATTATTTCATAGATTGTAGTAATTCTGATGGTCAGGGATGGTTTACCACTGTTAATGGTTTCTAAAATGAAGCTTTAAGACATCATATGCAATTTTTACTGATAATCCACATGGTTGAGTCTAGTGAATGTAAAAACAGTTAATTTCAAAAAATCAATATCCTTAAAAAAATATATTTTTAAATCAATATCCTTGATATTGGAAGTCCAAAATACCTTAACACAAGTCCATTAACTTCCTGTTTTAAAAACTTAAAAAACAAAATACATATCCTTTATAGAAAATTTTAAAATGAGAGAAAAGCATAAAGAAAATATCCATATTCAATAGCTTCTTTTCAGGATACTTTGAAAACATGCTGTTAATAAACAGATCAAGATTTTCATTATGTCAAAAAAGGTCATCTTAAAAAAAAATTAAAATTAAAAATTAAAAAAAAAGATCATCTCACCATTCTGTGTGAAATGGTGAAATAATACAGCATGAAATAACCAACACACTCATACTTACCCAGCAGGCAGAATTAACTTCTTAAACTATAAACATATGAAATCACTTCTTTGCTAAAAACGCTTCATGGTTTTCCATCACACTTGGAGTAAATCCTAACTGCTTGCACTGGCTTACAAAGCCTTCTGTGCATCTAACACTTGTGTGCCCTAGAAAAGCCATGTTCTTTAATCCTCATTCAGTACTGACAGGTGGAATCTTTTTATTGTTTCCATACAGATGTGACCCATCCAATTGTGAATGGCACCTTCTGACTAGGTGGTTTCCATGAAAATGTGTCTCTACCCATTCAAGGTGGGCACTTAAAGGAGTCCTTTAAGAGGGAACCATTTTGGGAAGAGCTGTAGAGCCCACACAGCGAGAGATCTTTGGACATGAAGAAGGAATACACCCCGGCGGAGCCTCATGAAACAAGAAGCTGTGCCTTCCCAGCTGACGGAGGTGTCCAGAAGCCGAAGTCCCCAGCACACACCAGTCAGGTGCCTTCCCAGCTGGCAGAGTGTTGCAGACAGCATCAGCCTATCTTGACTGAAGGTAATCTCTTGTTGGTGCCTTAATTTGGACATTTTCACAGCCTTAGAACTGTAAACTGGCAACTTAATAAATTCTCTTTTTAAATGGCCTGCAATTTCTGGTATACTGCATTCTGGCAGCTTTAGGAAACTAAAACACCCTCTATGATCTAAACCCTGCCTACTTTTCTGATTTTACATTCTATGGGTAACTGCTCTAGCCTCACCATCCTTTTTACTATTTCTTAAAAACTTCACAAGCTAACTCTCATCATAGACCCTTCTCACTGCTGTTTCTTTCTGCCTGAAAAATCTCACTCTTTCCTACACCCATGCCTCTACTCAGATATCATCTCCTTTTAAAGGCCTTCCCTAACACTCTATCTAAAGTCTCCCTTCCTCCCAGTTACCTGCTTTAATTTTCACTTATCACTCCCAAAAGTGATTGTCTCTTCTCACCAGACTGTAAGTTCCATAAGAGTAGGGCTTTGCTTTGTTCACCACCTGGAACACACTATGTACTCAATAAGCATCTAAGTGTATATATGAACAAATGAATTCTAAAACAGATTACTATTAATATTTTTAACATTCATTTCTTTTACATTTTAACACAATGGGACCGTGAATTTCTTTGAGGAAAATCTATTTTACTAGATTAACTTACTTGATTGATCTGTGTAAGTTCTCAAAGGCACAGCAGAAACTCCTTTTAGGCCATGAGATATTCGACTCAAATGACCTCTCTAGAAGAGAGAAAAAGATGTTTCTATTATGTAATATCTGAATTCAAAACAAAAAACTACTAAATATTGAGGAAAACATGACATCTTAGGCAAACAATATTGAACAATGATTGTTAAAGTATCTGTCATTGCCACGTGGAGGTTACACTATCAATTCTCAGTAACAATCAGTTAAACTTTTTATGGTCTCAGCTTAGACAGTATCTTTTTTATATGAATATTCAACAAACCACTTCATACTTAATCTAATAAAAGCAGTTTCAATAGTGTAAATATTATCACTCTCACAAAAAACATGACTAATTTTTAGTGCCAGGCATAATTTAAATGTCATAAATTAAAGTTCTAACTTAAGTATCTGAATAATTCTACATTATGACAATCCTGTTGTAATCACTATTTTCTAACTATCCTCTCACGTACCTACAGTCCATATTTACCTAACAAATCTATGAATATGTTCCCTAGCCATCAAATAGAAACAGAAAACTAGACAAGGTAAGTTAGGAAAATGCATTAGGTAACCTACTCATTCTGGAGTTACTACGTTTTACGTTTTACATTTTACATCATAATCCTCACAATAATCTGTAAATATGACGGCTACTATTTTCTTAGACCAGTGAGCCACAAAAAAAAATAGTAATAAGTAAAAATTAAAAAACAGCTCCTATCACAGCAAAGGAAGGCAGTAACAAAAGATACACTGATGTAATAACGTTCTCTACTCCAAGGCAATGCTTGTACCTGAGGTCAGGAGAGCATACCTAACAACAGTAGACTCAGTCCTGAGTTTTAGTCCCAATTCTGTGGCTCATTAAAAACATGACCTCTAGCATGTTACTTTTGGAACTCGGGCTCGTTTTTGAAACAAGTAAGCTAGATCATTTTATTATCTTTTCTCCATCAATACAGAACCCCCCACCCGACCCCACACACATAGAATTCAACTGTTATTGCTACACTGATGAAAGGGGAAAACTGTCCTGATAATAACCCGCTGCAATTAAAAATACCAGCCATTTGGAAGAGCTGAGGGATGGCAACGGGCCCTTGTTTAAAGTGGCAGACACTGAGGGACCTTAGAGAAATTCCGAGGGTAATCTGTCAGCGTTGACTAGGTCTGGACCTTTCAAGCCTTGACCCAAGGTTACCTGCCCCACTGTAGCTGGATCATTCCAGGGCCGGGTTCTGGATTAGGAAAAGGGTAAACGGTATGAAAAACCAAACCATACGAAACAAGGACGGCTTACACTTCCTCCGCCAAATCGGAGAGGCCTCTGTGTGACCTGCCTGCCCCTCACACGGAGTTTGGAGGTGGTGCGTGAAAGACTGCTGGCAGTGATGGACACAACGAGAAGGGTGAGGGAAGAGAGAATTCTCCACAACTACGGCCCGAGCCCGCCGCTTGGCTGCAGCTGCCAGCGCGGGAGAATGAGCGGTTGCCTTCGGGCCGCGACCAGGGCCCAGAGGATACAAGGCGGGGCCGAGGGTGGCCCCCTCCAGGCCGCCGGCCTCTCCTACCCCGATCAGAGTTGTCGGACCCTGTCAGCAGGCTGCTCTTTGCTTCTGGTTCGGTACGACCAAACCTAACCGGCCCTCACCTTGGCCAAGGAGCAGTACACCCGACTCCAGCTCTGCATTTTTGCCCTGTACTCTCCTCTCCGCAAACGCCTTCACCTCCGCTGAGCTCCCCAGCCGCCTGGCCAAGGTCTCCCCGCCCTGCGCATGCACGAGTGCAGTTTACTTCATTGCCTGGGAGCAGCGCGATTGGCCTGCGCCATCCGGGCCCTCCGCAGACGCGTTCCTTCCAGCTCGGCGTCGTGCGCTGTCGTAAGAAGTGTAGTGCTTTGTGGCAGCGGGGCGTCGAGGGACTTTCTGGGAGAAGGCGCGGGGAGGTGGCGTCAAAATATCGGGAGATGTAGTGGAATTTGATACATGGAAGATGATGTAAATAAAGTTCCATTTGCTTTATGCACGCAACAGAACGTAAAGTTGGCAAACTCTTGATTGTGCTAGGTATTCCTCAACACTTTCCACAGCGTTATCTCACGTCATCCTTAAAACGACCCTACGAAGTATTACAATTTCTTGGAAGAGGCCGGAAAAGTTAAACAGTACTCCATTTGCATCCCTGAGTCCAAAACTCTTGGTCGTAACTATTTACTTTCTACCCCTCAGGTTAAATATCATGTAAGGGATGGCACAGATTGGCATCATTAGCATCAGCTCTAAGTACCTGAGCTAACTGGCAATATGTAGAAAACACACTACTTTCTATCTCCTCAATTGGGAAACACACCTCCCTGGTACAGCAAATTAGAATGGGAGGGGTAGTGGGTGAGATTTTAGGTTTAATCATTGTCTTCAAGTCTGAGGTTTGATTCTTGTTTTGTAATAGCTCTATATGATGTGGATAAAACTTAATTCTACGTTGCATGAATGTTTACTGACCAGGCACTATGTTGGGTGCTGTGAATATAAACACTAATTAGAAATTAACCCTTACTTAACCATGCTCAGTTTCAGGAGAGAGGAGATGAATGATACTTTCTATTAGTTATAGAGACTGATGGTTGTCATCTGATATCCATTCTCCCTTTTTCACCTAGTATAGAATATTCAGCTGGAAACACAGCTGCCTAGACTAGAGGTGACCTTTTCCAGCTATATATGGCCATGTCGCCAAACATTGACCATGTTGAATGCCCTTCCTCATTTAACATGTGTTAAATTAATTCTGATAGTCGTCAAAGGGATAACTTCAATTGTGATGGCTTTAAAACATGTCCAAAACTTGATACCCCTCCCATCAAAAAGTGGACCCTAACTCACCTCTCCTTGAATATGGGTTGTCTTTAGTGAAGTGCTTCTTGTAATGAAAGAATGCAGCAGAAATAATGCTGAGTGACTTCTGAGGCTAGATCATAATAGGCAATACACCCTCCTCCTGGTACTCCCTCTGTTGAGACACTTGACCCAGCCACCATGCTATGAGGAAGTCACGTGTAAGTGTTCCAGTCATAGCCAATACAGCAACCAACAAAACCACCACATGTGTGAGGGAGTAAGCCTTCAGATGATAGGGCTCCCAGCTCAGGCACTGCCCAACTTCCATAATTATGAGAAAAATAAAAATTAACACAGCTAACTCACTAAGTTTTGGAAGTGGCTTGTTACACAGAAATAGGCAATAGAAACACACACATTCCCACATTCAGGTGTAACTATGCTGTTGTTTCTTTCCAACATGGCTCCCTACGTCCACTTCTCATAGTCATTTGAAAAAGACTTACACTGTTGTTATTCCTCATGAGAACAGCAATGTTCATGTATTCCCTATGTTCTAGTTTGCTAGCTACCAGAATACAACACACCAGAGATGGATTTGTTTTCAATAAAAGGGGGTTATTTAGTTAACGTACAGTTCTTCAGAGGAAAGGCAGCTAACTTTCAACTGTGGTTCTTTCTTACATGGGAAGGCACAGGATGGTCTCTGCTGGCCTTCTCTCCAGGCCTCTAGGTTCCAACATCTTTCCCCTCCCCAGGGTGATTCCTTTCTGCATCTCCAAAGGCCTGGGCTGATCTGCTTTGGCTGTGCTATGTTGAGCTCTCTCATTTAAGCACCAGCCAATTAAACATCATTCATTACAGCAGGTAGGCCTCCTAGCCAACTGCAGATGTAACCAGCAACAGATGGAGTTAACATGCCATTGATTAATGTCCACAGCAACAGAACTAAGCAACTTCACCTGGCCAAGTTGACACCTGAATTTAACTACCACACCCTAGATATTGCCATTTGGCCATCAAAATGAAGCTGACTATACAAAAAAGGTACGTTAGCTACCACATAAGTTTGCCTGCTGTAACAAATTTTCCCAAAATAACAGGATAGAAGTTCATTTCTCTTTCATGTAAAAAATCCAAGCAGGTATTACTGGCAGCTCTGTCCAGTAACGGAGCCCTGGCTCCTTTTATCTTGTGATTCTGTTATCATCAAAGCCTGACCTGCATGTTTTATTTCAAAGTCACTGCTTTAGTCTCTGCAATCACCTCTTCATTCCATCTAGTTACAAAGCCATACCTAGCTGCAAGGGAATCTGAGAATCATGGTCTGGTCAGCTGAGTGCCTAGCTAAAAATGTATTAATAATCAAGAAGGGACAAAGAGATATGGGGGACAGCTAGCAGCCACCACTAAATAGGTATCGAGAATTCCTTTCTCCCCAGGCCTATGTCAGATCTGACATCTGCTTTAGTAGTCATCTCCAGTTATGGACCAAATGTCATAAATTCTTTCTGGAATATTCTGCAGCTTTTGACCTCCACCCTCTTGCCCAGAATTGCTTTAGTAGTCAAGAACTTCTTGTTCTTCCCACTGTACAGAATTTGGGCCATCTTGTTCGTTTTCCTGGCTTTAGCACATGCCTACATAAACTGATAATACCTTGCTTCTTATCTGTAATCTCTACTTCTCATCTCCAACTCCATATTTTCTGTTGTCTGCCAAATATGTCCAACGGGGCTGTCCTGCAGGCTCTCCATTTTAATCATTTAAAATATAAAATATAAAAATTCATATTCTGTCTTTTACATTTTTTTGATTAATGATACCATTCACCCACTCACCCACAGTTAAAACATTATAGCCATTCTCAACTCCTTCCTTTATCCCAATATTGAACTGATCACGTTTTAGTTGCATTTCCCTAGAAACACACCCAGAGACATAGCACTTGAGTACAAGTAGTTTGAGAGGTGATCTAAGGAAGCATCAGAAGAGGGTGGAAAAGGGATGGAAACTAATACAAGTATATTAATGAATTGATTACCACTGTCGGCAATTGGGGCTTAACCTCATTGAGACTGCATAGAGCATGCTTCAGACTTTTTCTACCCAAAATATATACATCAGCTTCCAGCATTCATTGGTTGAGGGTTGCTCCAGGGGCTTTAATTCTCTAGCACTTCTGGCTTGCTACATGGGTGGGTTGAGAGAGCACCAGCAGCCAGAGAAATTCCTCAGGCAGAGTCTCTGGTGCTTATAGTGGAAAGATCTTGGATGGGTATGCAGAAAACCAGTGAGCGCCAAGAGGATTCAGGCAAGTCATCAATGAGGTCTGCTATAATTTCCAAGTCCTATCAATTCTGGATTGGAGAACGAGAGTGAAGGAAACATTGAAGATGGCTCCAAAGTTTCCAGTTTAGATGGCTGTGTAGATAATGAAACCAATACAGAAATAGGTAACATAGGAAGAAGAGCAGATTTGGGGAAAAGAAAATGAGTTAAGTTAATTGAATTGAATATCAACTGGACAACCCAGTGGAGATGTTCACAAGTCTAGAGCTTAGAAACTCTAGACACAGAACTTGAAGTTTGCTTGCATACATATAGTGGTTCACACATATAAGAGTAGATGAACTGACTCAGGAGAACACCTGAAAAAAAGAGTTTATGGGGGGAACTGAGAAGAAGTTGTCAAAGAGATTGTACACCTATCACAGTGTCAGGCATGGAGCAAGTTCCTGTCATTGTTTAAATTACTTTTAGTTGAACTCTGCGGCCCTCTAGAAGAGGCTGTTGTAAAGAATCCATCATATGTACTGCCAACCTATTCCAAACTGTCTCAGATAAAAACAAAACTGGTGGTACCTACACCGTGGGATTTGAGGGGTCCTTTAAAGGTCTCTGCCCCAAAATATCTCTACCATATCCAACCACTCCCCTAACTCTTGGCCTGAAATTTTCCCATGAAGAGATCCATTTCTATTGTTTCTTTTCCAAGGATTCTATATCAAAATAAGCTAATGGTTGCTGGCTATAATTCTTCTCGTATGGAAAAGAGGGTAAGGGAATTAAAATCTGTTGAGCACATGTATTAAACACTACAGTGGAGGCTTTGAATAATTTCTCCATTCAATCCCATGGCAGCCCTGTGAATTGGTTCACCAAGTGGATTTTCTTCTGGATGCCTGTGTGAGTGGGGGGGATTTTTCTGGAGGGTAGGAACCTTCCCCGAGTGGGCATACCTGAGAGGTGAGAAATGGAGCAGAATGTATGACAAGTGGGCATCAAGTGCATAAGAGAAGAAGGGCATAGGCAGATAAAGAGAGGAGCTTAATAGAGGTGAAGTCAAAGAGACGGGTTTGATGAAAGCCTCTCTCTGGCTCAGGGCCAACTGACACTCACCTTGCATTAGTTAAAACCACTGCAGTAGGGCAGGCCATGGTGGCTCAGCAGGCAAGAATGCTTGTCTGCCATGCCAGAGGACCCGGGTTCGATTCCCAGTGCCTGCCCACGTAAAAAAAAAAAAAAAAAAACCACTGTGGTAGTAGTAGCAGCTGTAATAACAACCTGAATGATGCTTCTTAGTTTACAAGCTGTCTTCATCCACTCACTCCTTCGCTGATCCAGTGGTTGCTGAGGGCCCGCTATGTCCTGGGCTCTGTGCTAAAAGCTGGGGAGGCAAGGGAATAAAAACAGAACCAGGCCCTGCCCTCATGAAATTTATATTCTAATATGAAATTTATATTTCATATTATATTATGAAATCAAATAGTTTCATAATGAATTTTTTTAAAGCCTAATGTTGATAAATGCCATGAAGGAGCATGGTGATCTAAGACAGGGTTTGGCCCAGTTGAGCAAGTCAGGGAAAGAAGTCTTGCCCAAGGGAATGAAGCTTGGGGTAAGATCTAAAGCCTGAGAAGTCACCTGGGCAGGGAGGATAGGAAGAATGTTCCAGGCAGTAAGCATCATCGTCACCCTCATTTCACAGACAGGAAAGAATGGTATGTTGTAAGAGGAACCGTCTGGCAATGAGGACCTAAGTGCTAGGCCTCACTTCCTATGTAATTTAGTGTAAGTCATCTCTTGAGATCTTGGTTTCCCAAACTTTAAAATGAGGGGCCACAAGATTCCTTCTGACTGTAAAGTCTATGGTGCCTTCACACTGATTTGGCTTATGGAGAACAGCATATTAGTCACAGTAGCTACTGGTAGTAGATGCTTGTTACTTTGGGGGCTGTCATCCCTTGAGCCCCCATTCCATGTCTGAGGGATCCACTACAGTGGGGGACCAAACTCTACTAGGAAGTCCACTTGGCCACCCCTTGCTGTCCTGTCCCCAGCAGCTAGATCAGGCACAGGAGCTAAGCTCTGCCAATTAGATGCTCTCATCAGGACATGAATCCAAAAGAGTGCCACAGAGAAACTGGGACAATTTAGTATTCACCCCACAGGCAACAGCAGTGGCCTCCGGAAATGGTGGCCAATGTTGGCAACAGCAGTGTCCTGGCCAGACTCGTCCTATGGCAAATCTCAGCTGAGGGTTGGGCTATCTAGATTCCTGTCAGTTTGCCCAAGCCGGCTTCTTAAAATTCACACTTCATTCTATGGCTATCTGATAGCCTAGCAATAGAATCCTCTTCCACATAAGTGAACCAGAGATTATTCGTGACCCAGAATTCTGACTGGCATATACCATTTATTGAAAAGCTACTATGAACCAGACACTTTCAATGAACTTTTTTCTTTCTTTCTTTTTTTTTTTTTGCATGGGCAGGGGCTGGGAATGGAACCCAGGACTCCGGCATGGCAGGCGAGAACTCTGCCTGCTGATCCACCACAGACTGCCCTTAAAATGAACAATTTTAAAAATCTCTGCAAGACAGGAATTATTAACCCTGTTTTAAAGGAAAGGAAACAGAAGCTCAGGGCTTAATGTCAAACACCAACAAATGGCTAACTCCAGTTTGTCTGCTCCTGTCTTTCCGCAGTTCTATGCTGCTTCTGCTCACGACATCCATGGTGCTAATTGGTAAGCACAGAGTGAGTCTCTCTCTCCCTCTCTCCCTCTCTCTCTCTCTCTCTCTCTCTCTCTCTCTCTCTCTCTCTCTCGCACGCTATCTCTCTTCCTCCCTCTATCTCTCTCTCTTTCTCAATCTCTCTCTCTTTCTCTCTTTCTATTATGTCACACCTCCTGTAGTGAAAGGCTCCACCTCTCACATTTACCCGCCCTGAGTATTTAACCCAAGTTTTCTGGGGCTGAGTTTCACTGTCTATTATGGGACAAATCAGCCAAATGATCTTTAGAATTATTGCCATGCAGCCCTCTCCGCTAGGCACTTCGTGGTTTTATTAACTGTGCTTCCTTTCCATTATCACCTCTTTTTTCTCCTGAGAAATTTCACTCTTAGGTGCCGCTTAAATGACAGTAACAATGAAATTGAGTCAAAATGCTAATATAAGCATTTGTGGTTGATTGAATAGGTACTAATGAATTATAATGTAGTTAACAGTATATAAGTGAATAATTTAGTCAAAAGCAGCTGTTTGCCCAGAAGGGGGCAGTGTTCTCTCATTATGCCACTCACCTTTTGTTACTTCCAACAAAGAATGAAACTTAAAAAGCAAATATTATCATGCCTCAATCATATGGACTAACTATAATATAAAAACTCAGCGAACTAAAGTCTAGAGCAGGGGTTATCAGGTTGGGGCCTAGATTGTAAGCTCTTACAGCAGTCACATTTATTCAGGAGGTGTAACTGTTAATTCTTAAGCCTGAGATACTAAGCTGTTTGTATATAACGTGGTCGTTCCCAGAAACTTCGAGTATTTATGTGACACATGAGACCCAGAGTAAGAGCTCCAGAGCTATGAAAATCAGAAATACCCCATAGGAACTGTTTAAAAAGTTAAAAAAGTGATCAGACTTTAAGCAGAGATATGAATAAAGCTGATCTGGACAGGACTAAGGTGTATCAGAAGACGGGGCAAAGGATGATATCATCCATATTTTAAAACTTCAACTTCTGTGTGAGACTAAAGGGAGATGTTTATTGGGTGCAAAATTTATATTTTGGGTAGTGCATTTCCTAATTTAACTTGTATGGTTAGTTTAGTTGAACAGTATAATTACATAGAATCTTGAATAGAGCATGAGATCTTGTTGGATTGTCCAGGTTAGTGTGATACCCTGATATATCCCAGAGTAATTTCGGCTGTGACTAAAAAAGTATTTGCAAAGACCCCTTGGGGGGCTGAGGAGAAAAGAGGAAATATTCAACTTTCCCATTTGGAGAATTTCTAACATTCTTACAAGCAGTGGGGACAGCCAAATCAATAGGCCAAGCCCTCAATCTTGGGGTTTGCCCCTATGAAACTAATTCCTGCAAAGGGTAGGCTAAGCATACTTAAAGTTAGGTCTAAGAGTCACCCCAAGATAACTTTTTTTTTGCTCAGATGTAGCTTCTTTTTCTCTAAGACAACTTGGCACGTGAACTCACTGCCCTCCCTCCTATGCAGGACATGACTCACGGGGGTGTAAATCTCCCTGGCAACATGGGACAGAAATCCCAGGATGAACCAGGACCCAGCATCAAGGGATTAAGAAAGCCTTCTTGACCAAAAAGGGGAAGAGAGAAATGAGACAAAATAAAGTGTCATTGGCTGAGAGATTTCAGAGTCAAGAGGTTATCCTGGAGCTTATTCTTATGCATTATGTACACATCCCTTTTTAAGTTTATGGTGGCTAGAGGGAAGTACCTGAGACTGCTGAGCTGTGTTCCAGTAGCCTTGATTCTTGAAGATGATTGTATAAAGATAGAATGTTTACAATTGGACTGTGTGATTGTGAAAACCTTGTGTCTGATGCTTCTTTTATCCAGGGAATGGACAGATGAATCTTAAAATATGGATAAAAAGTAAATAAATAGACTTCTGGGAAGATGGCTGAGTAGAGAAGCTTGAGATGAGCCCTGCTCCACGGAAAAGTTAGAGAAGGGACAGGAGGGCTACTGAGGTGGCGATTCAGGCGTGCGGCTGACCTGGGAGAGCCTTCTGCACCACATAGGGTGGCCCTAGTAGCAGAGGCCGAGGCACTGAGAGGTAGAAAGCTGGAGCCTGGCGCAGAGGTGCAGAGCCTCTAGGAGTGCATGGATGGGAGTCGGGGACTAGGAAGTAAGCCAGGCTGTGTTCCTTGGGTACGCTACCCTCACCGGTGCAGCCCCGTGACCGGCAACTCACCCCACACCCCTTGCACCTGAACCCCATCACCGTGCTCCAGGCACCCTCACCCCACCAGCCCCCAGTCATATGCCTGTCCCACACCCCCACCCCAAGTGCAGTCCAACCCCTCCTAAACACTACCTCCCCCTCCTTATTCCCTGTAGGCTGTTGCCAGTGCCCCCCTGCCCCCTGCCCATAGTGTCGCACAGCCTCACCCCACCCCATCCCCGAGCTTTTGCATCCATTTACGGCACTCCTAGGCCCACGCATGTGCACGGGCCCCAATCAGGTCACTCAGCTCTGGGAACCTCAGTTTACAGCAGTCCTAGAACCGCTCATGCACACAGCCCTCAGCCTCACTTCCCACCTCTGAGAAAGTGCTGACTTGTGCAGCTGGATCACATCTGCACCCAATTCATGAAGGCATAACACTGACCTGCTGCCACAGCTCTATGCATGCACACAAGGGGCCCCATGCCTTAGACCAGTGCACACCAGGGCTATGCTCCCCCAGACCAGTGCACTGACACAGCTGCATCCTCCCTGGCCACTGGGCACCCACGTTCACAAGCATCAGTGTAACATCCCCAACCTGTGCCTATCCCTGCCCTGAAACAGATTACCGTACTGAGTGCTCCACCCCTGGATCCTGCTCCCTGCTGTACAATCATCCCGCAAACAGTTAGACTACTTTCAGTAGACTACTGAAAGAAATCAACTCCCAAAGTAAATCAGTCAAGATATTTACATGCCATGAAGACAGCAGAAGATCACTAAGCATATCACAATGCAGACAGATATGCATTAGGCCCTGCCTAATGACCAAATTAAAACACCAGAGGAGATATAGATATTGATCAAAGATGTTCATATAACTCTACGTAATAAAATAAGTGGGATAGCAAATGACATAAAGGAGATCAAGAAGACAGTAGAAGAGCATAAAGAGGAATTTGAAAGAATAAATAGAAAAATAGCAGATATCACAGAGATTAAAGTCTCTGTTGACCAAATAAAAAACATAATAGAAGCACACAACACCAGATTTGAAGAGACAGGAGAAAGAATAAGTGATATAGAGGACAGGATAACTGACTTTGAAGACTCAAAACAGCAAATAGCAAAAAAGATGGAAAAAATTGAATTGGCTTTCAGGGGAATGATAGACAAAACAAAGCATGCAAATATAAGACTCACTGGTGTCCCAGAAGGAGAAGAGAGGAGTAAAGGGCTAGGAAGAGTAGTTGAGGATATAATGGAAGAAAACTTCCCAATCCTCATAAAGGACATAAATATACAAGTTAGAGAAGCCCAACAAACTCCAAACTGAATAAATCCATATAGGCCTTCTCCAAGACACATACTAATCAGCCTGTCAAAGGTGGAACAGAAGCAGAATATCCTGAAAGCAGCAAGAGAAAAACAATCTACTATACAAGGGAAACCAAATAAGATTGAGTTCAGACTACTCAACTAGGACCCTGGAGGTAAGAAGGCAGTGGTATGATATATTTAAGATCCTGAAAGAGAAAGATTTCCACCTAAGAATTCTGTATCCAGCAAAATTGTCCTTCCAAACTGAGGGAGAGATTAAAGTTTCCACAGACAAAGAAGTCCTGAAAGAATCTGTCAACAAGGGACCGGCCCAACAAGAAATACTAAAAGGAGTTCTGCCGGCTGAAAAAAAGAGACAGGAGAGGGAGGTCTGGCACAGAATTGAAGAGTACCACTAAGGGCAATTTAAAGAATAAAAAGAAAAAGAGGGGGAAGAATATATAGATCTGACAAATAAAATTAAAAAGATAAGATGGTGGATTTCAGAAATGCCTTTTCAGTAATAACTTTTAATGTTAATGGACTAAATTTACCAATTAAAAGATACAGATTGGCAGAGTGGATTAAGAACCATAATCCAGCTATATGCTGCTTACAAGAGACTCATTTAGACACAAGAATACAAATAGACTGAAAATGGAAGGATGGAAAAAGATTTTCCATGCAAGTTGTAACCAAAAGAAAGCAGGAGTAGCTATTCTAATATTGGACAAAATAGACTTTAAATGTAAAGACATCATAAGACGCAAAGAAGAACACTATATACTAATTAAAGGGTCAATTCACCAAGAAGATATAACAATCATAAATGTTTATGCTCCCAATCAAGGAGATCCAAAGTACATGAGACAGACATTGGCAAAACTGGAGGGAGTGATAGATGTTTCAACAATAATAGTAGGAGACTTAAATACACCACTCTCCTCTATAGATAGAACAACCAGACAGAAGATCAACAAAGAAATAGAGATGTTAAATAACTTGATAAATGAATTAAGACATATATAGGTCATTGCCCCTCAAAGCACAAGGACATACATTCTTCTCTAAGGCTCTTGGAACATTCTCCAGGATAGATCATATGCTGGGGCATAAAACAGGTCTTTATAAATTTAAAAATATTGAAATTATTCAAAGCACTCTCTCTAATCACAATGGGATGAAGATGGATCTCAAAAACCACGAAAGAATGAGAATATTCACAAATACATGGAGATTAAATGACATACTCTTAAATAACCAGCGGGTCAAAGAAGAAATTGCCAAAGAAATCAGTAGCTATCTGGAGATGAATGAAAATGAGAATACAACTTATCAGAACTATGGGATGTGGCAAAGGCTGGGCTGAGAGGGAAATTTATTGCCTTAAATGCCGCTATTAAAAAAACAAGAAAGAGCAAAAATCAAGGACTCAACAGCATACCTGGAGGAACTTGAGAAAGAGGAGCAAACTAACCCCAAAGCAAATACAAGAAGATAAATAACAAAGACTAAAGCAGAGATAAATGAATGGGAAAACAAAAAAACAATAGAAGTCATCAGTAAAACCAAAAGTTGGTTCTTTGAGAAAAATAAAAAAAATTGATGGGCCACTAGCAAGACTGACAATGAAAAACAGACAGAGGATGCAAATAAACAAAATCAGAAATGAGAAGGGGTGCATTACCACAGACCCTGAAGAAATAAAAGAAATCATAAGAGGATACTATGAACAACTATACGACAACAAACTAGACAACTTAAGATGAAATGGACAAATTCCTGGAAACACGCAAACAAGCTACACTGACTCAGGAAGAAATAGAAGATCTCAACAAACCAATCACAAGTAAAGAGATTCCATCAGTCATGAAAAATCTGCCTACAAAGAAAAACCCAGGGCCAGATGGCTTCACAGGGGAATTTTATCAAACATTCATTATATAGAGATCCCCTCTTTAGTTTATGGTGTATTAGAGTGGCTAGAGGGAAATACCTGAAACTGTAGAGCTATGTTCCAGTAGGCATGTTTCTTAAAGATGTTGTATGATGATACAGGTTTTGCAATGTGACTGTGTGATTGTGGAAACCTTGTGTCTGATGCCCCTTTTATCTACAGTATGGATAGATGAGTAAAAAATATGGATGAGAAATAAACAATAATAGGGGAAACAAAGGTTAAAATAAATTGAGTAGATTGAAATATTAGTGGTCAATGAGAGGGAGGGGTAAATGGTATGGCATGTATGAGTTTTTTCTTTTTTCTTTTTTCTTTCTTTTGCTGGAGAGATGCAAATGTTCAAAAATAATCATGGTGATGAATACACGACTATGTGATGATATTGTGAGCCATTGATTGTACACCATGTATGGCTGTATATGTATGAAGATTTCTCAATAAAAATATTTTTTAAAAAAAGCAAATAGGCTGTTGGGGTCATAATGGAGAGTTTACCAATGAGGCTTAAACAATATTCTGAAAAGTATTAGGGCACTGATGTGCCATAGTCAATAAATCAATAATTTCCAGTGTTAATTATTTATTGCTATTAGGTACAAAATACTGTGTAGGACACTGAAGGGAATGCAAAAAAAGTTATCAGCAAACCTCCCCAATTTCAGAGAGCTCACAATTTATTTGAGGAGCTCAGGCGCCCATGGGAGCAGTAAAGTGCCAGATGATGAGACAACGTGTCCCCTGAGCTGGTCCTTCTTTCTCCCCTGCACCTCTCTCCCCACCAGCCGCCATTAGCCAGAATGACTCATTCCCTTGTCTCCTTCAAGTCTTTGCTCAAAGATCACCTCCTCAATGAGGCCTGCC
The DNA here is from genome assembly GCA_004026745.1 of Myrmecophaga tridactyla. NCBI lineage: Eukaryota > Metazoa > Chordata > Mammalia > Pilosa > Myrmecophagidae > Myrmecophaga > Myrmecophaga tridactyla. The sequence goes on from PVIY010005887.1 coordinate 28,728, forward strand.
CTGACCATGTATTTAAAATTGCAATACACCCCACCTCTGCCCTCCCCTCTCATTGTCCCTGATCAGCTTTATTTTTGTCTCCTCAGCCCGTGTCACCTTATAACATATTGTGTAATTTACTGTATTTATTTTGTAAAGTTTTCTGCTGTCACTAGGATTTTAAGCCCACCAGAGCTGAGATTTCTGTCTGTTTTGTTCAGTAATGTATCTCCAAAGCCTAGATCAGTGCCTTGCACTCAATAGGCTCTCGAAGAAATTGTTGAATGATTGAAAGTAAATTCAATAGATAATAAGTGCTGCAGGAATTTAGAGATTGGAAAGATCATAATGGTCTGTGGCACTGATGGACATTTTCATGCAAGACACAATTACTTCAATTGGGCTTTGAAAGGTGAGTAGGATTTTAATAGAAAGGAGAGGAAAATCCAGGGAGAACATAATTTCAGAGCATGGAGACGTCTAGTTAAACAAGAATAAAGGGTAAAGGCATAATAACATACAACATGGTGGAGGGTTTGAGTATGGGTTTAAATACTTGTTCTGCAATTTACTTGTTTGTACCCTTGGACAAATTTGCTAATCTCTCTAAATTGTTTCCTCAGCTGAAAAATGGAGGAAATGATATTTACATTAACTGTTGTTTAAAAGCATAACAGAAAACTTAAATAATACAGCTGGCACATAGCAGGTTATTAAAAAGGAAAATTATGACACTTCTGTAACATGCTGTTGCATTTATCAAGTTGAATTAACTTTCTTTTTTTTAATCTTTCAATATAATTTTATTGAGATGTATTCATACACCACGTTATCCATACAGAGTATACAAAGTATCATCTTATAGCTGTGCATTCATCACCACAATCAATTTTAGAACATTTCTATTACTCAAAAATGAGAAGCAAAAGTAAAAAAGAAATCCCCAAATACCCCATACCCCTTAAAAATCCCCCTCTACTATTATTATTATTTTTATTATCATTATTATTATGTCTTTATTTTTATTTTTTAAATCACTTTCAAAGCACATTTTGGGTCACTTGACTCAAGCATCTCCATAAAATGGATTCTGGTTGTGCTCATGAAGCTTGAGTCTTTAGGAGCTCTAACAGTTAAAATGTGAATGGCATTTATAGTTTATAAAATCGTGTCATAGGTACACTAGCACGTTTTAAAAGAGTGATGATCTTCAATATTGTCAGTGTCATAATGACTGATGATAAGGCAGTAAACGCCTGCTTTAGTGAGATTAACTCCCTCGTCTAAGCTCACAAGTCTAATAAGTGATTAAAGTGATACCAATCAAAAGTGGTGGGTTCGCCACCTGGTGGGCTCATGAGATACCCATGTTTCAAACAGAGAAAGAGTTTAATCAGTAATAGAGTGATAAGCAGAAGACCAGATGGCCTATTGGCTTACAAATCTGTGTCCCTGTACTGCAGTAACTCTGATAGTTTTATAGTATCAAAAGAAGGGCAGATTCTAGGATACCGAGCACTACAGCTCCAGATGTGGAGATTAGATATGATCTAATTATTGAGCATGCACAAATTGCTTACATGTTTAGTCACAGAAGGTCTGTAAGAATATGGAGGCCTTAATATGATAATAGGTGTGATTTGTAGTACTATAATGAAGTATAGATCACTTATAGGTTAAAATTTAAGCCACTACGCGTGTCAGGTGGGCCGATTTTGGTTAGATCCAGTTTCGTCTAGCAAAATAGTTTAGGTGTTGGGGTGGGTTAGCTCTGGGTTGACCCAAGGCCCTTCATTAATAAACATTAGGGGCTGTCTTTAGTGATCATAAGACCTTAAATTTGAAAAACAGATAAGGGGGTACAGATGGGGTCAGTCACAAGGTTTTTATAATCATAAGATGAAGGCTACATAGTTACACAACCATTATCAGGGATCAAGGCAGCCGGATTACAGTTAAGTAGTTTCAGGTATTTGCCTCTGTCTATTCTAATATACTAGAAAATAAAAAAAATTTCTATATAATGATTCAGTAATCATAATCATTTCTTAAATCCTAACTTCTCAGTTATGAAAGCAAAACTCATATGCAGGATTTCAGGCTCCAAATCCATTGCTCTTTTCATTAAATGCTTCTCTATCTCTAAAGGTTTTTATGGGATTTGAACCACACAATTATATTGTTGATCTGTTAGATCAGTTGAAGAATTCCTCATGACTCTCAAATCATAGCTTCTTGGACTTTATTCCATCCCTAAACCGCCTCGTCTAACTGAGACTGAGATAAGAGGAACTGGAGAACTGGAGTGTATCTTTTAAGGCCACTTTCTACCAACTTATGAAAGATTTCCTCTTTATAGTCTTTGATCTCACAGAATTTAAACCCCTTCAAGTGGAAATGGTACTTGAGGGGAAATGAGTTGGAAATACTCTTTACTTTATCTCATTCAACATATTTCATTTAACGTTTTCTGTTAAGAGGGAACTCACCATACCATTAAGAAACTGAAAGAAAAAGAAGATAAATGACCAAAGCACTTAAGATAAGTGAATAAATACACATTGAGGTGAGAAGGGCAATGCTATATCCAAAGATTAAAAGAGAAAGAAGTAAATTGTGGCAGGGTATTAGTAAATCCATTAAGCAGAAAGGAATTGGACCTTGCTCTTAGCTGACAGGGTGTGAAGAAGGACACGGGGGCAGGTTTATGGCTTTAAGGATGAACTAGATGTAATGAGATTAAATAAAGTGTGGATGCGAGAGATGTAACTGCTCTACGAATATAGCTGTCCCTACCAACCCAACATTTAGTGGATTCTTTGATGAACCATAACAAAAGACAAACTAAAAAACATAACAATGATTGGCCACAAGTCAGGCATTTCTTTTTCATTCACTCTCTTCATTTATTTACCAGAATCAAGAAATGCAAAGCTCAAAGAGGTATCTCTGCAAGTCATCCTCTCTGCCTCTCTGGAAGAACTGCAAACATTCCTTTTATTGATGTTAACGTTTTATCAATATTCTTCTGACAAAATGATACTTAAGTGTTAGGCTTAAACAGGCTCCCATCTAACATTTTTCTGGAAGCATTTGCAGCCAATCCTTTTAAGTTCATCTTTTTGAAAAGACAGCAATAACTCTCTTGCCCCCCCAAACAAAATTCTACTACATAGTAGCAATTAATTAGCAAATCAAAAAGTAATGTCCACAGTATGTCCAGCACTGTGAGGGATATAAAAGTGTGTTATCTTTTTAAATTTAGTTCTCGTGGACAATTTCAAGTGCACACAAAATAGACAAACCCGTATTATGACCCTCATCTACCCTTCACCCAGCTTCAACCACATCCAAATCACAGCCCACATATTTTTTTGCCTCTATCACTGACCATGTCCTTCTTATTCCTATTCCAGCAAATCCCAGTAGTAATGTCATTTTATTAGTAAATATTTCAATGTGTAGCTTAAAATATAAGGATTGTTTTTTTAACATAAGGATTTTAAAAACAGAATATTAATTTAAATTCCTAAAATCTCTTCCAATATCCCATCACTGTTCAAATTTTCAATTATTATTGTTACTCTTTATAGAGTTCTACATATATGTTAAACATCGTACCAAATACTTTAACCTATAAACTGGATGCAATTTAATCTTCATAATAACTCTGAAGAAAGTAAAATTATTCTATATTTGATAGCTGAAGGAAAGAAGCCTGAAAGATGTTAAGACATATGCTCTGGTCACTGCCTTCAGAAAGTGCACAGCTATAGCGAGAAAGATAAAGCCTGCAGAAACAGAAAACAGGAACGATTAAAATGAATTACTGACATACGGATAATAAGGTTATAACAGGGGGGAAATCTATGTGTGCTGCAGCAGACAGAAAATAAATCATCCTAAGCAGACATAAGTCTGCAAATCCATAATACAAATTATTCCTATATCTCATGCTCTTAGGATAAATGAAAATTCAAAAGGACAGTCATTTCAAGATGCAGTTCAGGAGGTGTGTGGCCAGAAACGTCAAAAAGCTAAATGATCAAAACTGGTTCGGTTTGTGTCTGTGCAGTATGTGTTGTAACCAATAGGTGGCAGCAACATGCCAGTAATATAAAATGGCACTAACCCTACCTAATCTCGCTCTTGCAAATAACAAGCCTGCCTTCCACTCTCAACTGCTCAAATACATTTCATCACAGCTCTCAGTACTCCAACCGCTCTAAATGTGATTTTGGGAACACAGAAGCTTTAAAAGAGCCTACAGGACAGTGTTTATCAAAGTATAATTCACAGACCCCACCCTCTATTATCATCACTTGAGAGCCTTGTTAGAATGCTGACTTTGAAGTCTTAGTACATCTTTCGAATTAAAGAAGGTAAAACATCTCAGTAATTTTTATATTGATTGCATGTTGAAATAATATTTTGGATACAGTAGGTTAACTAAGGTAGATATTAAATTTAATTCCACCTGTTTCTTTTTACTTTTTAAAATGTGGATATCAGAAAAATTCAAATTACATATGGGGCTTACATCTCTGTCTCACAGTTGTGGCTCCCCTTATATTTCTGTTGAACTTCTTTCCCACAGACTGGCGATAGAGAAAGTGACAATCCTGGCCAATCAGAGCAACACATTTCTATAGTGAGTGACTCAGGGACTTAGGACACAATTAGAATGAAACACACTTTTGTTCCCTCTTGATGTCCATGTAAATAGATAGAGGAACTGGAGCCATGGCAGTCATTTTGTCCCTATTCTTGGCCCTAAGGTGGAACAAACATCAAGGAATTAAACAAAATGAAAGAGAAAAATGACGATTTGGTGATATTATTTGAATTCTGGATGAAGCCATGTCTGTTCTTAGTTCTATTCTTGAACTGTTTGGTTTTATGAGCCAATACATTCCCTTTTTGTTTATACCAGTTTTGGTTTAGGCTTTTTATCACATGAAAGAGAAAGGTTCCTAACTGGTACACCTTTGGATTTTGCATTGGCAGTCTTGGAGAGCAAATGTCAGTCAAAGGAGGGGGAATGTCTTAATTCAAGGGATTAAAAACTAAGTGGGTGGGAAGGAAATACAGGCACAAAATATAAACATGACATTTGGTGACAAAAAAGAAAAATAGGGCAGCGTCTGCTTAAAGGTGAAATGGATCCAGGGAAGTGGGCTTTTGTTTGCGTGTTTGTTAGCCAGTTTGCATTTTATTTCTTTTAATTTGGGAAGAATTGGAGTATTCTAACTGCATAGTTTTCTCTGGCTTTGGGTTCAAAAAGAACAAGGAGAACTTTTCCATCACCCTCTCAACTGTGTAGCCTTAAAGTCTGGGCTTTTCTTACCTTGGAAGAGAGTTAAGGGACCTTTTGAAGTAGCCCAGGGAACAAGTGATGAATGCATGAATTATGTTCAGAGAGATGGAGACAAAAGAGATTGAGGAGACAATGAGAATGCACAATTAAAGGACTGGTGATTGACTGGAGGTAGAGGATAAAAAAAAGAGCAAAACAAGCTGACCCTCAGCTTCCTGGCTTGGGAGACTTGACGGATTATGGTGATGTCTTTCACCTACAAGGAAGTATGGGATGGGGAGCAGATATGACAGGGGGCATATCAGACATGCTCATTCATTTCTGTGCTTTCCAAAGGCCACAGGCAACTGGGTACAGATACCCCCTAACATTTTCTTGCCAGTCACACTACACTATAATCCTTTCTCTCCCTGCCAAAAGGGCTATTCCAAGAAGTCCTCTGCCTTTAGAAGAGTCCAGATAAGAATTGGACCCTAGTCTCTACGATAGAAGAAACCCCTCATCTTCAGGGAGCCCTCATCAAGCTCCCCCAGGAACTGCTGGACTAACTCTCCACCCACAGCAGCACCAGAGGGGACTGCCACCCAGCAAGTCTCCAGCCTGCAGTCAAGAAGCCAATATTCCCTTCTTGTGCAATACCCAGCCTGTGAGTGATTCTCTTGGAGACCTGCTTGCTTTGAGTGACGTTGAGAAGAAATTTCCCAATGGCTAGAAGAAGAAACTCACTACCATCAGGCCAAGAACTCTCAACTCTTGCTCTCCACAAAACACTTCACCTCCCCAGGTCTCTCCTTATTTAGAGGGTGAGCACTGTAAGGAAGACGGTTGATGTGACAAGACTGTTCATGCTGCCTCTGTGTATGTCCCAGAAAGAATCTCACAATATTTTTTGGTGGCTTTCTTCAGAGTATTGGTTTCTTCATGTGTGCTCCCATCACTTGTGGGCTAGAATAAATGAATGAATCAAACTTGGGAAAAGAGTGTTCCAGGCAGAAGGACCAACAATGCAAAGAACCCGAGACAGGAAAGGTTTGAGGATGCTTATTTGAGGTGGATTTGTTTGGTGAAGATGTATGTTGAGGATGCATGTTTGAGGATCAGAAAGGAGGCGCACATCCCACGCTCTTTAGTATGATCTGTAAGGACCTGTATGAAATAGCATCTGTTTGGTTATTTCTCTTTTTCCACCAATGCCTTCTCTTACTCTGAGACTTCTGTGTAACAGCCCTCCGAAACAAAGTGGTTTAAAAAAACACTGACCTATTTGTCATGGTTCTGTGAGTTGGCTAGACCTGACTTAGTGGTTCAGCCACAATAAATGGTATCACTCAGACAGCTACATTCAGCTGAGAGTTTGGCTGGGGCTGGAACGTCCACGCTGGTCTCACTCCCATGTCTGGGGCCTGGCTGCTGCCTCGACAGCTTCTCGACACGGCCTCTCTCACCATTGTCATCCCTCACCATTCAGCAGCAGTCTAGCAGAAAGCTTCTTTCTATGGCCTCTGACTCTACAGAGGTGATAACTCAATTTCCTGGCCTAGGAAATTACATAAGATCATTTCCATTGCAGTTTATTAGTAAACAAAGTCACAAGATGAGCCCAGAGTCCCCATGGGAGGGGAAACAGACTCTGCATCTTGATGGAAGGAATGACAAAGAACTGTGGCCATTATTAGCCTACCACACTCTGGAGATAAACAAAAAGAGTTTAATTCCCTGAACACCAAGCTGTTTCATAGGACATAGGATTTCTTCTATCTGGGATGGTCTTTCTTCTCTCTCCTGCCCCATAAATCTTTTATTAGTGACCTTATTAAGTTGTTTGCAGTTCTTTTTATACCCCCACATGAAACAGTCACAGGATGTGGGCAAGGATCTTAGGCTGGGCAGCTCTCTTCAGCCTGGGGCAACTTCCGGAGAGGCTTGGCTGGTGAGGGCTGTCAGCAGCACGCTCAGCAGAAGAAAGAATAAATACTTTATCTCGAATGAGAATCTGTGTGTACCACACAGTATCCACTGCATTCCACTGTCTTTCCCTCCTCGTGTGCTTCTGCCTTGATAATCTTCTGTTCTTGGCTAGCCTTACTGGGGATTGTTGCCTCTGAGCTCCCGCCCAATTGTTGGAAAGATTATCCTTTTCCTAGTTCTGCCTGGGATTTCAAATCTTTTCTGTACTTAGACGCCCTGCTTACATTTATCACATATAGTCTCCAGCCCAGTCAGTTACCGCATTTTATATCTTCTTGAAATCATCCCTCTTCTCAAACTGTGGACAAGTAAAAAAAAAAAAAAAAACTGTTTTTTAAGTACAATACACTTAAGTAATTCTTTAGGTTAAACTTGTTCTTGCTTATTAAGGCGGTTAAAAATATTAGTTTATGTTCTAACTGATAACTCAGACTTGAAGTTGAATCTCATAACTACAAAATATTTGCAGAGATGCCCAGTAGTTTGACCTATTAGGCTTGGTTTCATTACTGTGGCAAAACTCTATTCATAATCAATAAATTTGTACTTTTGTCCCTTGTCCCAAATGGCATCAGACATATGTCTGCCCCACAGCTGTCCCATACTTTAATTGAATGAGTTGGCCCTGACACAGATATTCCCAGCATTGTTATCGGAAATCATTATGTCACAGAACAGATTCAGAGCCATTTCCAGTAAAAAACAAATTTAATAAAATAATTCAAAAGAACCCCAAGTGAATCCCTGTCGGGGATTGAATCCTGCCCTACATAAAAGGTATGTTCAGATCCCAACCTCTTATCTTGTGAGTAAAAAGGAACTTTGAAAATGTTAATTTAAGGTATGCACAATATGTTAAATTAAGCTGTGCAAAAAATGGATTAGGGTGGGCCTTAATCCAATATGGATGAATATCATGCAAATGAAATTAGACACAGAGAGAGAGAGAGAGAAAGAGAGAGAGAGAGAGAGGTAGAAACTGGAAGTCAACAGAACCTGGAAGAGAAAGAAGATACCACCATGTATATTGCCATTTGACAGAAAAGCCAAGGAACTCCAAAGATTGCTGGCCAGCCAGAAGATATGATCCTGAGGGAAGCAAGTCTTCTAGCCTCTAAAATTATGAGCCAATAAATTCTTTTTGTTGAGCCAACCCATTGAATGGTCTTTGTTTTAGTATCTAGGATCTAGGAAACTGAAATACCCTCTTCTTCCAGTTCATCCCTCTTCTTGGGAGCTACAACTGCCCTAAGATATTTGAGTAATCTGTTTTTTTTGAATGGATGTGGGGAGGAGTAGACTTGGAAATGGCTTTAGAGACCCCTGGAATCTCAGGCTTCTGTCTGCTTATTGCCTGGCCCACAATAAAAATCTGATTGCTCTACTTTTCATGTTGTGCTGTCTTGTCAAAGGATATAAACAAAAATTCAGGCTGGGAATTTAAGCCTACTTATAAATGGGTGCAATAATTCAATAATACAGTGGACATCCTATGTGCTCCATTTATTTTTTTTTAATTTTTAAACAGATTTATTGAGATGTAATTCTGTACCATACAATTCACCCATTCAAGTATATAATTTAATGTTGTTGTTTTTTTTTTGGTATTTCCAAAGAGAGTGTCACCTTCATCACAGTCAATTTTAGAACATTTTCATCACCTCAAAAAGAAACCCCTAACCTTTTGCTGTCACCCACCCTAACTTCTCCCCATCCTTCCCCCACCTGTAAGCAACCACTCATCTACTTTCTCTATATAGATTTCACTTTTCTGGTCATTAATATAAATGGAATCCTTTAGTATGTGGTCTTTTTTCACTTAGCACAATATGTTCAAGGTCCATCCATGTTGTCACATGTATCAGTGCTTCATTTCTTTTTATGTATGGATATATCACATGTTGTTTATCCATTCAACAGCTGAGGGACATTTGAGCTGTTTCTACTTTAGGGTTATTATGAATAATGCTGTTATGAACATTCACATACAGGTTTTGGAGTGAATGTATGTTTTCATTTATCTTGGGGATATGCCTGAGAGTATATCCCCAAGATAAATTGCTAGGTCATATGATAACTCTGTGTTTAATCATTTGAGGTATGCCAGATTGTTTTCCAAAGTGCCTATAGTATTTTACATTCTGACCAGCATGATATGAAGTTTCCAATTTCTCCACATCCTTGCCAAGGCATGTAATCTGACTTTTTTTAAATGCAATTTTATTGTGATATATTCACACGCCGTACAAGCCATCTGAAGTATATAATCACTGGTTCATGGTATCGTTACATAGCTGTGACTACATCCCCATGATCAACTCTTTTAAACATTTTTTTATTATGGAATATAACGTGTATACAAAAAAAAAATCAATATTTTTCAGAGTATACTCCAGCAAGCAACTACAGAACAGATTTCATAGTTTGGCACGAGTTACCATTCTGTGGTTTCAGGTTTTTCCTTCTAGCTGCTCCAAAACACTGGAGGCCAAAAGAAATATTAATATAGTGATTCAGCAGTCATACTGATTTGTCAGATCCTGTCTTCTAGTTATAACTCCTCCTTCTCCTTTGATCCTTCTCCCACTCTGTAAGGATCTTTGGACTGTGCCCATTCTAACTTTTTTATGTTGAAAAGGGGTGTTGATAATATAATATATGGGGATGGAATTAGATGATATTTTTGGAGAGACTGGCCCCTCTGGGTTTCAGTTTCAGGGCTTATCTAGCCTAGGAACCCTCTGGAGGCAATAGGTTTCAGAAAAGTAAACAGCGCATGAAACCTTTATAGAGTCTCAGAGTCCTAAGTGTTCTTCTTCTTCTATTTTTTTTTTCTGTATGCTGTATGGTGGGGATCACATTTCATTCTTTTTCCATGTGACTATCCTGTTACTGCAGCACAATTTGTTGAATTTTTTTTTGTTTTGTTTTTTCTTTCTTTGTTTGTTTTTTGGGAAATACATGGGCCGGGAATCGAACCCAGGTCTCCCACATGGCATGTGAGAATGCCACCACTGAGCTACCCGAGCACCCCCCCCCAAGTGTTCTTTAGTGTTATGAGGCATTGATGTTGGTTGGGGTTTGGCAAACCATGGCATTTAGCAGTATCTAGTTGAAGCTAGCGTTAAGAGTAGCCTCCAGAATAGCCTCTCAACTCTATTTGAACGCTCCCTTAGCCACTGATGTCTTGTTTTGTTACCTTTCTTTTCCCCCTTTTGGTCTGGAAGGCATCGACCCCATGGTGCCAGGGCCAGACGCTTCCCTGGGATTCATGTCCCTTGTTGTCAGGGAGACTTTCACTGCTGAACGTCATGTCCCATGTAGGATGTAGTTTATTTTTTAAAAGTTTCTGAAACATTTTAATTTTTGTGCCTTGAGAAGACAAGGATATAATGCTTGTCTACTTTCACACACACAAAAACCTGGGAAATGTGAATATATTTATTAAAAACCTGACTGCTTTAATCTGGAAAGTCTAAATTTTGTAAGTTAGAATGTTTCCTAAATTAAAGGCTAAAGTTTGACTTTAAAAACCACGTTCTAGAATTCGTACCATAACATTTAAAGTGCAATTCAAATAATTCCGTCATAAATATAAAATATGAGATTGAATTTATTGCCAGTTTTTTTGGTGTTAAGCCTATTTTGGAGGATGGGAGCCAGTTCCTCACACCTGAATTCACTTCATTTTAGGATTTTGTTTTATAGTTGCCTGGAGCTTGATGCAATCTAAGGAGTAATAAAGAAAATCAGAATCCTATGCTTTTCTAAAAACTAGTCTTGGGGAAAGGTGTCTTTTGAAAAGAGGTCAGGAAAAGAATTTGGGAAAAGGCAGTAATGTCCAGTTATCGCTGTGCTGCTTGTTCCTTCTGCCTCATGATTTCCCAGACAGAGCTAATATTAGATCATTGAATGAATTTATTTATTGCCATCTTTCGGTTCATGATGATATCCATTAAAAAAATCCCAACCCACTTCCCCCAAATTCTCCATCTCTTCCATTTGTATCACAGCAATATAAAAAGTGCAGCTCTTAATTTTTATATATATAATAGGAGCTCAATACAAAGAGCATGGAGAACTCAGAAACGCACAAAAGAAAAAATAACTTAAATCTCCTTTAATTTTACTGTGCAAAAATAACCACTGCTAATACATTGTCAGTCTTTCCAGAATTTTATGTATCTATACATTTTTATTTAAAAAATAGTTTGTGCTTATTATATAGTTGACTTTTTTTTTTAACATTCTAGGGATTTACTTCTTTAAGTATTTTGTAACCTTTGTTCTCTTTTTTGTCAGTCTGAATTACAATTATTTTTTCATCATCCCAATGGGCTTTTTTCTGTTTTGTGAAAAATAACATATAGAAAAAAGCAATACATTTCAAAGCACATCGCAACAATTAGTTATAGAACAGATTTCAGAGTTTGGTATGGGTTACGATTCCACAATTTTAGGTTTTTATTACTTCTAGATACTCTAAGGTACTGGAGACTAAATTACATATCGATATAATGACCGAGCAGTCATACTCATTTGTTAAACCTTCTCTGTATAACTCCACCCTAGTCCGACTTTCTAAGCTTTGCCATCCTGGTGAGTGTGAAGTGGTAACTCATTGTGCTTTTGATTTGCCTTTCCCTGATGCCTGATGATATTGAGCATCTTTATAAGTGTTTATTGGCCCCTTGTATATCTTCCTTGGAGAAATAGGATCCTTTACCCAATTTTTAATTGAGTTATTTGTCTTTCCCCATTTAGTTTATAATTTTGAAAACTGAGACTCAAAAATGTAAAATGACTTGCTTAAAATGTCTTACAGCTAGTGAATTTCAGAGTCAGTTAAATAACTTATTCCTTTAGTTTCAGATGAACATGTTGGTAACATTTCCATCTTGAATTGTGGAGTCAGCACAATGAAATTTTACAATAGCAAATACACAGTATAGCAGGAAAGCTCTGTATTTTGCTGCAAAACTTCATGTGTCACTGACCTCCAAGTAATTTGATGGCATTTTTTTATTACAAGGACCATAATTAATACTGTATTTAACTTTTACATAAAAGTCAAGACTTTTGGGGAGATTTAGAAGAAATTTCAACATTGGATGCATAGTGTGATATGTGGAGGAAAATATGGGACCTGTGGTTGGCTGTGGTTAGGCATGAGCCATGCAGTGGTACAGATGACAAAGGAACCACATCATTTCCCTTTCGTGAACACTTCATGGGTCTGGCTTAATTTGTAATCTAGTATCCTAGTTCTCGCCTCCCAAATTCCAAGCTCAGTTCCTTTATCACCTGCTGTTCATTTCTACTTATACAGTCACATGATAAAACCAAAGCACCCAGCAGTTCTCACACCATATCTATCACCATCCGCATCAAAATATATTTGATCACTTACTTGGCAACTCCAATTAAATGTCCCAAAGACACCTCGAGTAGAATTTATGCTCCTACTCAGCCCCACCCCCAGCCCTGTTGTGCCTTCTGTTAATTACACCACATCAACGAATGGAAAGACCAGCCCTCCAATAGCTTGAGCCTCAAACCTAGTAGATATTCTTGATCCTTCATTTCTCCTCTATTTTCAATCCTTCAGAAAGATGATAAATCTAGCCCCAACTACATCTCAATGTTTCCCACTCCTTTCCTACACTGCCAGCCCTACGTAAAGCCATGGCACCTGCACCTTTTGCTTGTAATATTGTAAAAGTCTCCTAAATGCTCTTTTGTTTCCATTCTTGGTTCTCTCTAATACATTCATAAACCAGGACTAATAGTGATTCACTTCAAATGCAAATTAGATCAGCTTATTTCTCTGCATAAAAATCCTTCCCTGGCTTCTCATTGGGTTTAGATCAAAGTCAACTGAGTTTATTCTAAACGCATTTACTAGGTTTACAGCATATTTACTATGGCACTGTGTGGTGTCACCACTAACTCCCCAGACTCAATGCAAGCTTCTCTGCCATTCACTCAGCACTCCTTCACTTACTGATCTCCTTTCACTCCCTAAGTGTACCAGGCTCATTCAGTTTAGGGCCTTTGCATAGGTTGAGACTTGAGCCAGGTAACTGATGCTTCTCCTCCACTATTCTGGCTGATTCCTTCTCATCTCCTAGTCTTGGTTTAAATATCACTTTCTCAGGGAGGTTTTCCCTCACCACCCTTTTAAAAGTATGATTCCTTATTATGCTCTAGCTCAGCACCTTTTTTCCTTTGTAGTGTTTACAATGATTTGTAATTATTTTGCTCATGAGTTTCCTTATATTTTCCATGTTTTGACCACTAAACTGGTAAGCTCCAAGAAGTCTGGGACCTTGACCCAAGAAAGAAAGTTCACTTTTTATCCATAGCTCCTAGCACAGAGCCTGGCACATAGGAAGCACTCATTAAATATATTTTGAATGAATGAATGCCTTTTTACTTCTCTGTATCCTCTCAGGAGACTGTAAACTCTGTAAGGGTGGCAACTGTCTTGTCATCAATACTTCTATCCCCAGGACCTCACACAGGGCCAGGCACACAATGATCGCTCCATAAATAGTTGATGAATTAAAATAAAAGGTAAGAAGAGAATGAAAAGGAAGCCACAGACTGGGAAAAATATTTGTGAAATACATATCTGATAGAGGGTTATGTCCAAAATTTACAAAGAACTCAAAACTCAATACACAGAAAACAACCCTATTTAAGAGTTGACCAAAGAACAGATACCTCACCAAAGAAGATATGCAGATGGCAAATACGCGTTTGAAAAGATGGTCAACATCATATGTCATTAGGAAGTTGCAAATTAAAATATGAATCCCCTACATATCTATTAGAATGGCTTAAACACAAAACACTGACAATACCAAATGCTGAGGACGATGTGGAGCGACAGGATTTCTCATTCCTTGCTGGGAGGAATGCAAAATGGTACAGCCACTTTAGAAAACAGGCTGGTAGTTTCTTAGAAAGTTAAACCAAGGCTTACAATAGGATACAGCAATCACATTCCTTGGTACTTACCCAAATGAACTGAAAACTTATGTCCAGACAAAAACCTGCATGCCAATGTTTTTAGCAGCTTTATTTAATATTACCAAAATCTGAATGCAGACAAGATGTCCTTCAGTAGGTGAATGGATATGCCAAGTGTGGCAAATCTATACAATAGAATATTATTCAGTGACAAAAAGAAATGAGCTATCAAACCACAAAAAAAATTAAAAAACTTAAATACATATTGCTAAATGAAGGAAGCCAGTCTCAAAAGGGTATATATGGTTTAATTTCAACTATATGACACCCTGAAAAAGATAAAACTATTAAGAGAATAGAAAGATCAGTCATTGCCAGAGATTTAGAAAAGAGGGGGAAGGATGAATAGGAGGAACTCGGGATTTTTAGGACAGTGAGCTGATTCTGTATGACACTGTAATGGCAGAACATGGCATCACATATTTGTCAAAACCCACAGAACTCTACAGTAGAAAAAGTGAGCCCTAATATAAACTATGGACTTTAGTCAATAATAATCTATCAATTTTGGTTCATCAGTTGTAACAAATGTAACACACTAATGCAAGTTGTTAATAATAGGGGAAGTGTGTGTGGGGTGAACTCTACTTTTATTCAATTTTCTATAACCCTAAAACTGCGCTAAAAAATTAAGTCTATTTTTAAAAGTAATTAACTTAGCATGTGTTATTCCCTCATAATGGATTAAAATAATAATTAGTATTAGTGTAATACATTTTTGTTTCCAAAGCACATTCCTACATTATCACATAAGAACCTAGCGAAGAATGTATTATTAGTTACTAGTACCTTACTAACCACATTTTATAAATGAAAAATCACACTCAGAGTAAGCAATAAGCCTGGATTCAGGGCTCGAATACAGGTCTTCAAACATCAAACAGTATGCTCTTTCCTCTAAACCCCACAGCCACTCTGTTTACCAAATCGTCTCCAAAAGGACAAATTCTTCTTCAACTCCAAATTATATACATAATTATTGGAGTGTTGGCTTATCCCTTTAAAACTCTATGTGTTAATAAATTTTGGGTTTCTGGCTATCCATTGAACATCCCAAATAAAGTATTTTTCTATTGTTGATTCTCGCCATTCTCGTTTGATAGAAAAAATATGAGTAATTTAAGACTTTTTTTTCTCTAGTATGCATCTGTCTATGGCCAACTTTTGATTTCACAGGCAAGAACTTTCTACGGACTTAGGTGCATCATTTGATGTTGATCCCAGACAGTCACTACTTCCTGTGAGCCTATCATAGCCCTACTAGGATCAGAGTAGTAAGATTGGACTCTAGACAGATAGAATTCCAATGCTAGTGATATCAAATAGATAGAGGAAGAGGTATCCAGCTCCTTCTCTTTCTTGTTAGTCTTGAAACTTGCCAGAGTTTTTTTGATGAACTGGATAGTTACCCTCATGACACAGCAACGAAGGGTAGGGCTGCCTCTTTTCCTTTTACCCAGGGATTCTCAATCCTGTTGCACATTGGAATCAACTGGAGAGTTTTTTTCAAAAAGTACTGACGTTGGGGCCCAGCCCCCAGAGGTTTATGAGTCATTTGTCTGAGCTAGTACTTGGACATTGATATTTTCTAAAATTCTGCAGGTGATGCAATATTAATAAGTTCAAACTGTCTGGAGCTACATTTAGCAGCTGATTTCTCCTGGGCTTATAGGGATGCAGCTTTGCTCTCAAGCAAAACTTCTGCCCTTACCAAGGTTCTTTAAAGGCCGCTAGTGGTCCTGGCCAGCACTCTCTCTTCCAAGCTCAGTGACGCTGAACTCTCAGCCTCTGGCTCAGAACTTGCTCAGGCATTTGAGCAGTTTCCAGGCAGTCTCTTCATAAAAACACACATGCTGCCTTATGTTCCCCTGCTGTGGCCTCTGTATGATGAAAGAAGGTTTCAGATCTAGGCAAGAATCCAGGACTTTTTATTTTTCACATTAAGGTATGAACATTATCCACTGGCATGCCTGAAATTCAAACCGGATGGATCTTATTGTCAATCAATGACAGAATTTCTATACTTCAGGAGCTGCCAAGGAATACAGTCTGAAAATGTCTTCTCTCTAGTGCCCAAATAAAAATTTTACTGAAATCTGAATCAAAGCTCAAGGTCCATGTGAATCAACCTCTCATTTAGAGTCTATATGCCCATCCCTTCATGGAGGGGGTAGCCAATTAGAGCCTCACTTGCTCCATTAATTAAGATTTCTATAGAAATCTTAGTACCATGCTATTATCTAACATTATGCCTTGGATTTTTATTAGTAAATTAATAAAAGGAATATCCACAGAAATACTGGCCCTTCAGAATTTTTTTAAGCAAAACTGTACTTGAAGTCATCTCTTTTGCTTAGTAGATAATATTGATTTCGCTCAATTTATTCAGTCAGCAAACATTTATTAATCACCTCCTTAAGACATATATACATGCATACATATGTATAAGAAGAAAGGTGTCTATATTTCCAAGAATTCACAGGGTAGAAAACTGACTTTTAAATAGATAATTACAACACAATGAGCTGGGTGCAATAAAAGGGTTTAGGATGAGGTATACAGAGTAAGGCCAGTTCTGACGTGGACTGGGCAGTCAGAGGAGGCTGGAAGGGGAGGAGAGAGATTAGGCAGGTGGCATAATTTCTCTAAGAAGAAGGTTTGCCCTAAAATTTTAGAGAGATAGTTCCCAGAGCAGCTTGGAGGTGGGTTTATTCAACACACATGTACTGTACAACCCTCACCAGGACCCAAGCAATGTTTCCGTGGTTTATGTATAGCAACACAATCAATACCCACAGCAACACTTTGAGGTAGGAACTATTATCACCTCCAAAGTGCACATGAGGAAACAGGTACACAGAGGTTAAGCAACTTGATTGAGGTTATATGGTTATTAAATAAAAAGCCAAAATTTAGACCCAGACGGTATGGCTCCAGAGTTCATACACTTAACCGTTGTACTATACTGCCTTTCAGAGGGACAGAGAGGGAGATAAACCAGGTAGGCCAGTTACAAACCAACATAATAGTCCAGGCGAGGGATAGCGGTGGCCTAAACCAGAGGCGAGGCAGTAGAAGATGGGAATAAATGGATATCCTGTATTTAGGAGGTGGAAACAACAGTAAAATTTATTGAAGTTCACTCACCTTCTAGCTTGTGTCAATTTATCTAGGGTAATCTGTGAAGACCTCTCTCAAAGAGAAGATAGGAATTGAGACCCAAAAAATGAGATGGGGGCAACCATTCAAAGATCTGGGGGAATGAGTAATTGACAGAAGGAGCAGGAGGTGCAAAGGCCCAGAGAGGACCTGAGCTTGGTGTGTCCAAGGATAATAAGAAGATTGAAGGGTCTCGTGTCCCAAGAACTGGGGGTGAGCTGGGTTTACTGGAGAGAGCCAGGTGGGAGACCTATCAGGTAGGTTTGGTAACTTAAGTCAGGAGTATGGATTTTGTCGTAAGTGGAAGCCTTTGGAGAGTTTTAAACAAAGACTGATGTAATCGTATTTACACTTTTAAAGATACGTCTAGCTGCTATGTGGTTGATGGACTACGCAGATCAGAATCTGGCTAAGTGTACAGGCAGAGAGATATGTTTAGAAGTTTTTTCAGTGAAGAGACAGCTGATGTGACTTGAACCAATATTGTGGTAGTGAAGATGGTGAGAAGTGTTGGAGTTTTCTACTTTTGTGGTATGACAGAAAAAAGAAAAAGAAAAAGAATCCCCAAAGCTGTTAAAATTTTAGACTTACTTTAAAATCTTTGACTTTAAAAATCTCCTTTGTCTGAATCAGGGAAAATGTATAAAAGTTTAAAATTCCCCATATAACATAAAATAGATTGGTAAATAATCTGAACAGTGCAAGTAAATAAATCTTCATAATCCTGATCAAAATATGCTAAATTTGGGGAATCTTTTATCTAGATTCACTATATACAGTGACCAAATTAAGCCGTTCGCTTACCTAGCCACTACTTGATGTTGTGGGAAAAGCAGACAATGCATGCAAGCACCATAGCATATATGCCGTCACACGACACCCAGATTTTAAAGAGCTGTAATATGTTGGTTCTATTCCAAGGTAGAAAAGAGGAGAGAGATTCATTGCTAAGGCTGTACCTAGTCAAGGTCACACCACAGCCACACTTTTGAACCTTCTGGTTTAGAGACAGGAAACACAATAAAGTTGAGTCAGAAACATTGTAAACTCTAATCAGAGCGAATAATTTTAAAAACTCATGTTTCCCATGGCCTTCATTTTTTCCTCTTCAACATCCTCCATTCTGTCAGGATCCATGCAAAGCAACTTGATCCTGTGTCCTAAGATTGTGATTTTGAGGTTATTGTTTTGATCTGCATTTTTCCAGCCAAGACCAGCCTCTTGTAAATAAAGATCTCAGTTCAGAGGCCAAAGGAAGACCTATTAATGGAGTGCTCTGTTCCTTAACTATCAAAGGATTTGAGGACTATGTTTGTTTTGAAGCAAGTAACTGCCTTCATCCAACCACATACTCCTTATCTCACAGAGCAGCCTGGCAAAACAAGTCCAATTGCAGAACCGTGATCTCTCAGTTGTCCCATCCTCCTCCTTGCTGTTTTTTTATTTGATTGGTCTTATTTTGTTTTATTGAGGTAAAATTCACATAGTATAAAATGAACCATTACACATTTTAAAGTACACAACTTGGTGGCATTTAGTATATTCACTGTGTAACCATCACCTCTATCTAGCTCTAAGACATTTCCATCATTTCCAAAGGAGATCTCATATGCATTAAGCAGTTTTTCCCCATCCCCACTCCCCACAGTCCCTAGTAACCTCCAATCTACTTTCTGTTTCTATGGATTTACTTATTCTGAATAGCTCATTCAAATGGAATCATATTTGACCTTTTGAGTCTGGCTTCATTCATTCAGCACAATATTTTCAAGGCTCATTCACATGCATGTCTTGCCACTTCTTTCGTTTTTATGGCCGAATAATATTCCATTGTAGGTAATTGCACTTTTTGTTTATCCCTCCATCCATTAACACGTATTTAGACTGTTCCCACTTTTTGGCTCTTGTGAATAATGCTGCTATGAACACTCGACTATGAGAATTTGTCCGAGTGCCTATTTTCAAGTCTTTTGAAGTGGAACTATTGGGTCATGTTTTGTTTTCAAAACAGGTTTGCACCTAACCTGAGAGCCCTCTGTTCACTGTCAAGTTTTTAGTTAGAATAATATAAACTGCAAGTTTTGGACAGAGAGTTGATCTAGAACAGCAGTCTACAGCCTTTCAGATGTGGTGTGTCAATTCCATGTTCACTCCATCAGGAATCAGGAAAGTGGACTGTCTATAGGTTCCTCATGTTTGTCATGATGAGTCTGCTTGAAGGGAAGGTAGCTGGCCGAGCCCTGGAAAAGTCTCTGTGGGGATTAGGAAGACCACAGAAGAGGTCCTGAGAAGAGGGAGAAGGAGGTTGAGCGCATCTTGCTGGACTCCTTCTCAAGCCTATACACAGATATTTATTCTGTATCCTTAGCTTTTGTGTCCAAGCCTTAAGTACTAGTCTACAGCTCACTGTAAGTCATTCCACAATAAAGGACTCATTCCTTCTGAAAACTTCTCAAACTTTAAGCTCCTTTTGAAAGGCAATCACAAAGTCACCAGCAACTAATACCATAAATGCTGCCAATCATCTTCTAGGTATTAAGTAGCATCTAGTTGAGGACTAGAGTGGAACACAAGAGATATGTCCAGAGGAAAAAAAGAGGGAGAAAAGAAGGTGTACTAATTAATGAAGAGGGATAGTTGCAATTTTTCATCAGGCTTGTCTGAGCCACATTATTCAAGAATGATCCATTCTTGGTACACATTAATTTATTCATTAAATAAATATATTTTGTACCTGACAAATAAGATAATGTACTCCTTGGTACATAGTAGGTGCTCAGAGTAGTACTGCTACTACTATGACTGCATGTCAGAAGCTATATTGGTTTCTGTGAATAGAGCGGCACAAAACCAAGTCTCTGTCCTCAGGGAACTTACTGTCTAGAGGGGACCAATGAATGAGTGGCATATCAAAATATATCATCATCACTTCTGAGCTGGGGTAGACCAAACTTCCATAGGAGTCCAGAAGAGAGGCACTGGTTAGGGGTGGGTCAGGTATGAGAGCTATTTCTACGGAGAGTAGTAACCGAGAGGAATCTTGAAAGACAAATAGAAGCTACCTAGGTATATCAGTTAGATTACTAATTGCAAGTTATGGGGATGGACTCTAGCCATTTTAAGTACACAGAGAAGGTACGGACCATCAGGTGTCCACCTGGTTTCTGGAGAGACTGCAGAACAAGATTTGTAAAAGTGATGTCAATGCGGTGAGGATGCCATTGGTGGCATGGATATCACAGATGGGAAACTGCATGCTGCTGCCCCCACCACTGCCATGGGCAGAAAGGAGTCTTCCTGCCCTGCTTTCTTGTGTTATTACTTCCTGATTCAATGCCTCAGACTGGTATAGCTGATGAGCTGTTCTAGTTTGCTAGCTGCCAGAATGTAATATATCAGAAACGGAATGGCTTTTAAAAAGGGGAATTTGATCTACAAATTTATAGTTCTAAGGCCATGAAAAATGTCCCAATTAAAGCAAGTCTGTAGAAATGTCCAGTCTAAAACATCCAGGGAAAGATACCTTGATTCAAGGAGGCTGATGAAGTTCAGGATTTCCCTCTCAACTGGAAAGGCACATGGTGAACATGGCAGCATCTGCTAGCTTTCTCTCCAGGCCTCTTGTTTCATGAAGCCCCCTGGGAGGTGTTTTCCCTCTTCATCTCCAAAACTTGCTGGCTGGTAGACTCTCTGCTTCATGGTTCTGTGGGTTTCTCTCATCTCTCAGAATCTCCAAAGGTTGCCGGCTGGTGGACTTTGTAGTTCTCTTGGCGTCATGGCCCTGCTTGGCTCTGCTGTGGCTTTCTTGTTGTTCTCAAAAAGCATTCTTTCCAGAATGTCTCCTCTTTTATAAGACCCAGTAAACTAATCAAGACCACCTGGAATGGGTGGAGACACTCTCCACCTAATCGAGTTTAATACCCACACTTGATTGAGCCACATCTCTATGGAGATAATCTAATTGAAGTTTCCAACATACAGTACTGAATAGGGATTAGAAGAAACAACTGTCTTTATAAAAATGGGATTAGGATTAAAACATGGCTTTCCTAGGGAACATACATCCTTCAAAACCAGCACATAGGCTAAATCTAGGTCACCAGCCCACATCTTAGCTGTCGGGGTTGCTGGGAAATTAAGTATTGAGTCCTTTTAGCCTCTATAAAGGAAGGCAAGGGCTACCTTCCAACAAGACTTGAAAAATGAGAAATGTCCTTACATTTGGGGAGAGGATTCAATGGCCACAGTCAAAACATGACAAATATTTCCTACACCAGGAGAAGCAGGGAGATAACCTAATCAAAAGGCCACACCCACAATAGGGAGCGCCACATTTCAATGGAGATAATTTAATCAAAAGGGTTTCCACCCTACAATACTGAATCAGGATTAAAGGACATGGCTTTTCTGGGGTACACTCTTTCAAATACCACACTTGTCAATGGTTTTTCCATTCTGCTTATCTTCCACATAAGTTAGTTTTACCTTTCCCAGATTGCAATGGTCACAGAAATCATTTCTGAGCTGTCAAACTTTATTGCATTTGCAAGAAATGTAGCTGGTAGAAATTTGCTAACTTCACAGAAATTATATTTATTTAGATCTGACCTGTTAGACTCTCAGCTATGGCTACATTTTCACAATAGTGTGAATACTGGGCTGGACCTCAGAGACAAATTTGCTAAAAGTACGTATCCTGCAGGTCTCCTAATCCACAGGAGAAAAGTACATCATGAATATATTATCTGCATATACCACAAAGCAAAGTAGAGGTATGGTCACAATTTGGTTACTTTGGGACTGATGATCTAGCAGAACATATAGAATTTTCTGAGAATTTAGGAGTAGAAGAGAAATTTCCAGTCACCCTGAGTGTTGCACCTCTCTGACTCTTGGGCTCAGAGAACCCATGAGAATAAAGGACCTCCCGGCAAGGTGATGCTCTCGGTGAAGTAATAGGGTTTGCAGCAACCACTAATATTGCTGTCTGGCACTAATGGGAAAAGACAAAGGGGAAAACCCATCTCCTTGTGAGAGAAAAAAATAGAAACAGTAATTCAGACTTGCTTCAACTTCTCCTTCCGGTTCACCCCCTCTCCCTGCTTTCTCCACCATGCCTGCCTACAGAACAAACCATCTCAGCAATCTCCGAAGAATCATCGCCAGCCCCTAGTTCAGGTGGATATCAATCTCTAGAGTACAGGGTTGACAAGCACAGGTGAACAACCCTCAATCCAATGAGCCCCACACGTGTGCCTGTGCCCATTGGGCACTTCACCACTGAAGTAAGTCTGGAATTACTTGGCATTAACAGACAATGGGATCACAGTAAGTGAAGGCAATTCTTACACAGTCCTTAATAATAAAGGATGCTGGGGGTATGGCAATTTTGAATACGGGATACTCTGTGATGTATTTGTGAGATCTCAAAAAAGCCTACAGTGAAAATACTTTGGACAGCTAGATGGCTGCATGTTTCTATACAGATTTAGAATTCATGGATTTTAAAGGATTTTTATCAATTTAAAGCAGGATTTAAAAATGTTGACTAGAGTTTTTCTTTGCTTAATGTCTTCAGTCCTGACTGAGTTACCTGCTTGACCACTGAATCTAGTAAAGATTTCAAAATGTATTTGAGGTGAGGGTGGAGAGGAGAGAGAGGTCATGAAATACATGGCTTCATTCCTTGTATATACCACATTCACTAGATAAATGCCAGATGTGCACTTAAATTTATTCACTGAGGATAATTAAAAATTATCCGCGCACATATGGTAAAAATGGGCCTTATAATCCCTGCTCCTTATCATCAGAAAGCAAGGTATGTAGGGCTTGTAGAAATTTCATCCCACTGTCAAAACATTTTACAATGACCCTGGAGAAACAAGACTAATGGAATATTTACACAGTCACCGTTTTGTAGACTCAGGCACAGCTGCATGAGCAAAGTTGCTCCTTTTTTATTCCACCAGAGTAAGAGACATTCTCTCCTCCAGAACATTCTGGCTACACCTGAGTAGATGTGCATTGGACAATTTAAAGAACAAGTCATCTCTGGGTTCTTTTCCATGTTATTCAATTTTATGAAAATCTGAGCCTCAAGTGAAAAGGTTCCCAACCCACTGGCCTCTTTTCTGCTGCTGAAGCCCACTTGGCTTCTGGGTAATGCAGAGTCTTTGTATTTGCTCTTCCCTCTTATTGGAGGGCTCTTTACCAGTACTTCATGTAATTGCTCCTTCTGGACATTCAGACATCAGCTTGAGTGTCTCCTCCTGCAGTGTGCATCCCTTTATCCTGCTACTTTTACTGGCTTACTTTTTGATGATCCGTTAGTCTCCCTTCACTAAAAGGTAAGAAATCAAATGAAGAATTTCTGCCTTTACTTCAGCCAGCCAGCTTTTCCTGGGCAGTTCAACTTCACATTCATCAGAGTTTCCACTTTGTGGTCTGCCTTACAGAGTTTAGACTTGCCAATCCCCACGGTTGCATGAATCAATTCCTACAAAAATCTCTCAATCTCTCTCTGTCTCTCTCTCTCTCTCTGTCTCTCTCTCTCTCTCTCTCTCTCTATATATATATATATATATGTATGTGTATGCATACATTTTTTTGTTCCCTAATACTCAGAACAGTGTCTGACCTTAAGTTGGTGCTCAATAAATATTTGTTGAATGACTGAATGACTGAACCAATGGCTCAAGCACTTGAAGAATCAGTGTTCTCTATAAACATATTTTATTAAGTCAAGTGCATAGACTCAATCCTGTGTCTCTATTTTCTTGAGTCTGCATCCTGATACTCTCTTCTCCTTCCCATCCTCCCCTCCCAATTTTTCCAACCCTAATTCCAGTTTAACATCATTTAAGTGAGTAATACCAAGTCTCTGGATGAGGACCTCACCCGTGTTAAAGTCCATTTGGTCCACACCCATCACTCTGCCCTACCCTCACTGGAGAGGCTGGAGCTTTGGAAGAGAGGAGTGATCTCAAGGGTGACAAAGTTATTCCTAAGGTTTGACTAAATGATATTAGTCAAACATCCTAGTATATGAGATCTTGGGGTATATTCCAGAATGAAATAAAGAAACAGTAAATCTTCCCCCATGGTCACATTTTATTCCAGCCATCAGCTTCAGCAAGGCTCATTTTTAACTGTGATAGGCTAAGGAAGCTATCATTAGGAAAACACAGGAGTCATCCGAACTGTTTGTTTGCCATTCCAGCTTCAGCTTCTGATAATCCCTTCGACACTGACATGCTTGCATCCCCCAAAGCAGAGCATTACCAAGTACCATGTTCCACTGCCCACAGGCGCACCAAGCACAGGGAGCTGGCTGGGGAAGACCTGGAGGGTACAGAGTTCTATGTTATTGGGAAATACTTGCTGTGTCAAACCAGCCCGCATCTGCTCTATTGATGTTAGTGGAAGAAAGTTAAGTTTATCTACTGCCAATAGCTATATATTAGTCAGAGTTCTCCAGAGAAACAGAACCAACAGGGGAAAGAGAGAGAGAGAGAGATTGAGAGATTTGTTATAGGAATTGGTTCATGCAACCATGGGGATTGGCAAGTCTAAACTCTGTAAGGCAGGCCACAAGCTGAAAACTCTGATGAATGTGAAGTTGAATTCTCCAGGAGAAGCTGGCTGTCTGAAATAAAGGTAGAAATTTTTCATTTGATTTCTGAAATCCTCAGATCTGGCTTTTAAGACCTCTGACTGGTTGATGAGGGGCTTCCCCTCATTGTTGAGGGCAAGCATCTTTGTTGATCGTCGATGCAGTCAGCCATAGATGCAATTGGCTAACTGTAGATGCAAGTCTATCTATGAAATATTTTCAAATAATAATCAGGCCAGTGATTGCGTGAACAAACAACTGGACACCATAACCTAGTCAAGTTGACACATGAAATTAACTTTCGCAATCTGTCAATCCAAGTAATCACTCTCCCCAGGTACCCTATGGTTGGGCTGAAAGACACATATTCAATCTGCCGTGAGTGGTAAATGGTGGGTGAGGTGAGTGAGAAATAACATTTATTTCTTATAGTATGCCTTTTTCTGAGATAGTGGTTTTACTTGTCTTCATTTAAGTTCCCTATTATCTTCCTTAGAAACAAACTATAAATAATTTCTGGCCAGCTATGCTGCAAATACAGGTTCTTTTTCACATGTGATATTGGGGAAAATATGAATTCGAATGCACCACCCCAGGGAAAACTATTCAAGGTACGAATTGAAAGAAAGAGTTGAAAAGCATCCATATATATTTTTCGATTAGTGTGGCAAAAGAATGAGGAAAAGAATTAGTGGTTTTGGACGGTTTCACCCTAAGTTGGGATTACTTAAGAAGTTTACTTAAATATGCCCCTCCCTATAAACACCACCTCACCTCCCTTTTTTGTTTTCTCCATGAATCTGGTTGCTAAAACTATCAAAAAGTAGAAACTCCTTTGAAGTTTCACTAAAGCAGTTGAAGAGAGATCATTTCATTTCCTAAAAATAAAAGCAACCTCACCTCTTCAACTACTCTGACCAAGTTTTTTCCCATCCTGTCACCTGGGGTATTACATTCTCTACCTGCAGCAGGCCAAAACCTTCCAAGTGCAATGACAGTGGGAACAATTCACTGCAGCTTTTTCGGTTTTTAAAATTAGCCAAGACTGAATAGAGCCGCGTGTGTGTGTGTATGTGTGTGTGTGTGAAGAAATTATGCAACTGAGTGTGTAGTTATGTCTACATATATATCATGACAGGATATTGCATGACAGGTGTTCTACTTTCCTCTGGGGAGATATAAAGAAAACAAGACAATGTATCTTTGAGTTTGGCATAGTTTGATTTGTATGGTCAATGACTTTGTTTCAAGCATTATTTAAAGTGGATATTTTAAATATTTCAGTAATTGGGTCATTTAAATGGAAAATACAATAAAATAATTCATTTGAAATTCATCTAATATCAGTTGAGTAAAAATGTCAGTTAATTATTTATACTTGGATACTATTCTCACTTTTGGATTACACACATGCAGACGCACACCGAGATATATATACATATATATATATATATGTATATATATGATATCTAAAACTATCAAAAAAGTAGACACTCCTTTGAATTTTCACTAAAGCAGGATATATATATATATATCCTCTCTTCTCATGCTTAGCTTTCAATTTGAACATATTTTGAATTTGCTAGTGTGATAGAATAATGGCCCCTGAATATATTCACATCCCAATCCAGCAAAAGAGACTGCGAAGAAGTGATTAATGTTAAGAATTTTGAAATGGGGAGTGAATCCTAAATGACCCAAGTGGGTCCAATCTAATTACATGACTCCTTAAAGGCAGAAGAGGAAGGCACAAGAATGGGTTAGAGAGACATGACATGAGAAGACTTAACCTGTCGTTACTTGCTTTGAAGATGAAGGAAGGAAATCACTAGCCAAGGAATGTGGGTAGTCTCTGGAAGCTGCAAAAGACAAAGTGGATTCTCCCCTGCAGTCTTCAGCAAGGGGCACAGCCCTGCCAGCATCGTGAATTTAGCTCCGTGAGAGCCATGTTGGCCTTCTAGCCTACAGAAGTGTAAGATAATAAATTTGTGTTGCTTTAAGACACTGAGTTTGTGGTAATTTGCACAGTAGAAACAGAAAATTAATACAGGTGAAAATTTCAGTAATAGCATTCCAGATACCTTCAGCTGTCAAATTGGAGGAATAAGTGGAAAAATTAAAGATTTTAATTGCACACAGGAGGAAATCTTCTGCATCCTTAGCTTCTAAATCAGTCAATTTCATATTTTATATTCCTTTCTCCTTATATCTACAGAAGAAAGAAAATAATCACCATCACAACTATTAACTGAGCTCTTGCTTATACCATATATTGTACTAAGCACCACAAATACTATTGCATTTAACCCTTACATTAGTTAGGGCCTTAGTTTGCCAGGGCTGCTATGACAAACACCACAGCTGCTTTACTTAGCAATAGGAATCAATTGTCTCATAGTTTGGAGGCTTGAGTGACAAAACAGAGTGTCAGTGGGGCCATGCCTTTGACGTCTGTAGCACTCTGGTGGCTTGCTGACAATCCATAATTCAATCTCTGCCTTCATCACATGGCCATCTGTTTGTCTTTTTCGGTCTCTTACAGTCTCCTTCTGACTCCTTTTGCCTCTGTGTCCAGATTTCCTCTGCTTATAAGGATTTCAGTCATCCTGGATTAAGGCCCACCCTGGTTCAGTTTGGCCTCATCTTAATAGGATCCTTGAAGACATGAGTTCACATCAACAGGACCAGCGGTTAGGACTTGAACATGGCTTTGTGGGGGACATTATAGAGCCCATAACACTCCCATGAAGAAACTGACACTTTAAAAGATTAGGAAATGCACCCAGTGTCACACTGTTAGCAATGGGAGAACCAGGATTAGAATCCAGGTCCTCTGACTCCAAAGCCTGTAAAATTAACACATATCCATGACTCTGGCTCATCTTTTCGCCCTGGAGCTTTGTCTATTTCCTCTGGCCCCATAACTCTTATGAAGGTAGCAGGAGCATTGGCTCTAAGCCTGTTCTGTAGGGTGAGTGTATATCTTGGATTTTCCAGGACTGCTAATTTTAAATATTCTGTTGCTCCTCAAAAGTCACCAAAATTTCCCAGAAATTATAAAGTTTCCACAAATAGTAAATACAATACAATTCATAGGAGTCTACCAAAATCCTTTATCAAACCATATTTCCTTATTTGTCATTCAGAAAATAAGACCAAGGTACCACTGTGTCACTTAGATCTTTAGACAAGGTTATGGCAATCTGAAGTTTATTATATCTATTAAAATTTCCCTGTCCAAATAACCCAGTTTATGTAGCACAAGATGAAGGGTAGGTTAGGTCATAATCCCGCAGTTCATATGATCAGTCAGTCTCCTCAAACCTGCCTGGCAACTCCGGAAACACAACTCAGGAGTTAAAGACATTGCAGTGCACAGACACCCCAGATGTGTGTCCAGAGCCACGTGGTTGTCATTCTAGACGCCCCCAAACAGTATAGCTGAGTTCTGAAGCTGCCAAGATCCACTCGCAATCTCAGGTGCTTAGGCAGGATCCATACTGAGTGTCAAATTATAGTCTTCTAGGGATAGGTCAGTCATCCTGCTTCATCTGATCCTGAACGCTGTAGCTGGAATGACCTGGGATAGGCACCCCAAACCTACGGCAAACCAGTTGGGAACTTGGAGATAACTTCAGTTTCTACTGTTTGTTCTTAGTTTGGATTCCAGTTATAATGTTTTCTACTGTTGTTTTACAAAATATGTTATATTCCCTACCTATATCCAAATAGCATCTAATCTAATCCAGAAGTGAATGTTACAAATCTAATGAATCAGTAAAAGGGACAGTAAAGAGAGGGGATCTTAATTACCTTTAAAACAAAACAAATTAGATTTGTACTTAAAAAGCAGTGCTAACTGGGACTTTCATATATTGATGGTGGCAGTTTCTTACAAAGTTAAACATGTATTACCATTTGATCTAGCAGTCCCACTCCTAAGTATTTAGCATAGAGAAATGGAAACATGTTTGCACACACACACACACACACACACACACAAATTGGTTGGAAATATTGATAATTGTTGTTATTCATATGGCCCCCAAACAGGAAACCACCCCAATAACCTTCATCTGGAAAGTGGATAAACAATAAACTGGCACATTTACACAATTGAGTGTTACTCTGCAATAAAACGGAATGATCTAGTGACATATACAGCATAGATGAATCTCAAAATATTTCACATTGAGAGAAAAAAGCTAGGCTCAAAAGACCACATCATGTATAATTTCATTTATATAGCATTCCTGGAAAAGGCAAAAACTACAGGGACAGAAAACATCAGCAGTTACCCGGGTCCAAGTGTGGAAGGAGGGAAGAGAAATGCATAGTCATTCTGGGAGATGCTTCTATATCTTGACTGGAGCAGTAGTTATGCACCTGAATGTGTTGTCAAAACTCACAGAGCTGTACATTAATAAGTATGAATTTTGCTGATGTGAATTTTACCCCAATACATCTATCTTTAAAAAATGTGACATCTGGGTGGGCCACGGTGGTTCAGCAGGCAGAGTTCCTGCCTGCCATGCTGAAGACCTGAGTGCAATTCCTGGTGCCTGCCCATGTAAAAAAAGAAAAACAAAAAACTGAGACATCCCCCTCTTCATAATAAAGACAAACTATTCTATGGCAGTGAGACTATTTTTCTGGAGATGGAAAACTGTGAAAGCAGAGACCAATTTTTGCCTCTTCACTATTGTACTTCTAACACCTAGCAGTGCCTAGTAAATGCTTGTTGAGTTAAGGAGACTAGACGCCTTGCTTATAGCCACTAGACCAAATCAGCTGAAGCCTAAGTGGGCCCAGCATTGTGGTTATCTTCAAAACCAACAGTGGTTGTTATTGCCTAGTCATGAGGCAGAGCGAGGTCAGTTCCATGTTGAAATGCTTCACATTGCATTCACAGGCACCTCTCTTCTCTGAGATGCAAGGCTTCTTGGGTGAGTTCTATGAGGTTCGGGTTGAACTGGAGACTGTCTATTGTGCCCTAGAACCCAACGGTGATGCGCATATGCTCACTGTATCTTTGCCTGGGTCATGCCACACAATGGACTCAAACACCCCTAAAATATGAACTAATCAGTTTGATCAATACATTATGCAACATCTTTTCACAGTTGGTAAATGATTAATTAACAAGTTAAAGCATTTCCTAATGAAAAAGTGATTTAAAAAGGTAATTCCTTATCTAAACTAGAGTCCAAGACGCAAATATTGATTTCTTTTCTGGTAATTATAGGCCAGAAGTTTAAGTTTGCAGGCTTATGTATTAACTAAGTATTTATCCCCCTTAATCAAAAACTATGAGTGCAGGAACCACCAAACTGAATATTTCTGCTCAAGGTTTTCTCAGCCATATGTCATTATTTGTACTAGAACCTCTGTACCCACTATCCTCTCTGCCTGGAATACTCTTAATCCGATATGCTCATGGCTTACTCCTTCACCTTCCTCTAGACTCTGCTCAAAAGTCACCCTCTCAATAAGTCAGTCCCTGACCACCAATTTAAAATCACATCCACCACCCTTCCAGCCCTGGACTCCGCATTACTTTTTCCTGCTTTACTGTTCTCCAAAGCACTTATGTCCATCAGACATACTATACATGCTACTTATTATTATTACTCCTCACCCCTCGCTAGAATGGTGTTTTAGTTTCCTAGGCTGCTCTAAGCAACCACCATGAAATGGATTGGGCTTAAACCGTAGGAATTTTTTTGCTTATGGTTAGAGTCCAGGAAAATGTCCAAATCAAGGCACCATCAAGGTGATGCTTTCTTCCCAAAGACCAGCTGCCAGCGACCCCTGGCTTCTTTGTCACATGGCAGCATCTCCCTTCTCCTCCAGGTTTCCTTGCTTTCAGCATCTTGCTCACATGGCTTTTCTCTCTCTCACTCTCTGTATTCACTCTAGTGTGAGGATTAATACCCATCCTGAATGAGGTGGGTCCACCTTAATTGAAGTAACCTCATCAAAGGATCCTACATTGGGTTCACACCCACAAGACTGATTATATTTAAGAACTTGTTTTTCTGGGCTACATACAGCTTCAAACCAGACAAATGGAGAGAAGAGATTCTTTTTTTCTTTTACTTTTATATTTACTATTATATCCCTATAGCCTAAAACAGTACTGGAACATAGTATGTGATTGATAAATATGTGTTGAATGAATTTTAAGTAGATTGGTACAATTTAGTATATCTAGCTACTTAATAACAATAATCATACTCTGCCCCATTTCCTCTCCAGACAGTATGTGTTTGTTTTCTCAGTCGGCTGTTATTGGCACGTGGCAGCTCATAGCTTAAGAGCTGTGAGAATATGAGGTAAACCTAACACTTATTGGGTACCTGCAGCTGCTGAGCTATGGGCACCCACTGGGCACTTCTCCAGAATTCTCAGCACAGACCATGCAAGTATCAAGTGGAGGCACATGAAGAGGAGACCATTGTCCTGGCTGGAGGACTCACCCACACCATAGTGTCAGGCAAGCCGCTCGACCCTCTGAGCCTCCGCTGCTTTGACTAAGTAGTGCTCGCCCTGCCTTCCTTATCAGGTTGAAATGTGGGTGACGTGAGACCACCTTTCTCCCCCACTTCCCCACCCCACTCACCTTACCCTGGGGCCCTCCTCTGTTGCACAAATTTGATAAACTAACCAGATATAATGGATATTAATAGGTTAACGTGACAGGGTAACAAACAAAAATATAAAGTGGAGTCTTTAAGAAGCCCTATGCCTTCATCTGAAAGAATTTCAGATTAGTCTTAATTCAGATTTCAGATTAAACGAGGAAGGGGAGAATTCCAGCCAGTGTGACAGGTGATGATTAATTGTTTTTGGACAGAGTTTCTTTCTAATGCCCTAAATTAAACTTCAGAATGGTCCAGAGAGTAATTGCTGCAAGCCCTGGAGAATTATTAATTAGATTCTGCAATTCAGCAAAATTTCCTGAGCGCCTACTATGTACCTGGGACTCTGTGAACAGGAGACTGTGCCTACTTGCCTATGTAGCTATACTTTCTAATGGGCCATGTCCCAGGGTTTACAATCCATTATTTTCCTGCTGCAAAGTAGCAAAACAGTGGACACCTTAGGGAGCGGAACCCCTTCCCGCCCTCAATAAACCCTTGGTGTTGTCTCCAGATTGATAGGCACTCTCCACCCCCAAGGAATATCATTACTATCCTCACACATCTGAGGATACAGTGATTAAAATTTACTTATGAGCTTCTACATTCCTTTCCTTTGTGTCATGCCATCATTCCCTTCCCTTCTTTCCCCTAAGCTTGGGTCTCAGTCAGCGAGTGATTTGTTCCGGGAGGAGTGGGGTGTGGTGGTGGAGGTACATTTAAAACCATTATAAATTGCCCCACTGTGCTTCCATTAAAATCTTGTAGAATCT
The DNA here is from genome assembly GCA_004026745.1 of Myrmecophaga tridactyla. Taxonomy (NCBI): domain Eukaryota; kingdom Metazoa; phylum Chordata; class Mammalia; order Pilosa; family Myrmecophagidae; genus Myrmecophaga; species Myrmecophaga tridactyla. The sequence goes on from PVIY010005887.1 coordinate 61,215, forward strand.
TTGTGACGTTGGGTTCAGGGTTGCGCTTATTACATTCTTGGTCAGTTCAGTCTGTGCTTCAGAAAGAATGTGCCTGATGTGGGTCTTTATATGCACCTTTGCTCTTTATTAATCCTCTACACGATAGTTAGGGCCAAAATCTTCCCCTGAGAGAAAGATTTAGGTGGGGGATTAAGGGGAGGCATTATCTCTTCCCTGGGCCTCTAATATTTTGCTCATTGGAGGGGAAAAAAAAACACCTGAATCTCATTCTCTATCCAGATTCTCTGGATGGTCCAGAAACCATGTAATCTTTATACACAGAACCTCAAAACCCAAGTTTTTTCATTCATTTAACAAACATTAATTGAGATTATCATATGAACCTGGGGGTAAAAGAGAGAATAAGACAGCCATGTCCCTGCCCTACTGGAACGTTCAGTGTAAGAGTCTGGCTATAAATAAACAAAATAATATTGTAATATTGTTAAAACGCAAATTTTTATGTTACATATATTACCACAATTTTTAAAGAAAGAAATAAAATAAATGAACAAGCCCAAATTACTTTAAATGCTGAAGGAAAAAAGTATGGTATAATGGGAAAGAAAAACAGAGGAATCAATTTAGAATTAGCATCTGGGGAGGAGGGAAGGTCTCTCTGGGACTTTCAGCTGAGGCCCAAGGAATGGGTCGGTGGGAGTCAGCCAGGCAAGGGGGAGCTGGTGCTGGGTTTAGACTGAGGAAACAGCTTTCTTGCAGACTCTAGCAAGAAAGGAGGCAGGTGAGGCAGTAGCATGGGGCACTGGGGCAGAGCCAGGCAAGTAGGGGCTGGAGGGGGAAGAGACTGGACCAGGAAAGTCCAAGTAAGTAGCCCCAAAATGCCATTAGAGCAACTGACTTGCTCCCAGGGCCTTCAGGAAATGGCTGGTATGGTTGGACACAAAGGTTCCTTTTTTCAGTCTAATATAGACCTCTTTCCTGCAAATAAATTTCCTGTGCCGACTGATTAATCTGAACAAAGAAGAGTATGGAAAGATGGAAGATGTACAAGAAGCATTTTTTATATGTAAAGCTAAACCATGATCAAAGGGGAAATTAGGGTTGTGTATATCCCTAGAAGAAAAGCTAGAGGATAAAACATGGAACTGTAAAACATAGTGAACCCTTTTGTGGACAATGACTGTGGTTAATGGTACAAACACAAGAAGGTTCTTACATGATTAGAACAAATATATGTCACTATCACAAGGTGTTAAAAATAGGGTAGTATATGTGGAGGGAACTACAACAAATGCAAACCATGGATTATAGTTAACAGTAGCATGTAATATTCTGTTATCAAGTGTAACAAAGATTCCACACCAGTGCTGATGATAGGGGGAGTATAAAGGATAGGGGGGTTTTCTTTTTGGAGTAATGAAAATGTTCTAAAATCGATTGTGGCAATGAATGCACAACTTTGTGATTATACTGAAAGCCATAGATTTTATACTTTGGATGACTATAGGGTGTGTGAATATATCTCAAAAAAGCTGCTTTAGCATAAGAGTCACCCCCAAGAGAACCTCTTTTGTTGCTCAGATGTGGCCTCTCTCTCCAGCCAAAACAACAAGCAAACTCACCACCCTCCCCCTGTCTACATGGGACATGACTCCCAGGGGTGTGGACCTTCCTGGCAATGTGGGACAGAAATCCTAGAATGAGCTGAGACTCAGCACCAAGGGATTGAGAAAAACCCTAGAATGAGCTGAGACTCAGCATCAAGGGATTGAGAAAACCTTCTAGACCAAAAGGGGGAAGAGTGAAATGAGACAAAATAAAGTGTCAATGGCTGAGAGGTTCCAAACAGAGTCAAGAGGTTATCCTGGAGGTTATTCTTATGCATTAAGTAGATATCACCTTGTTATTCAAGACATAATGGAGAGGCTGGAGGGAACTGCCTGAAAACATAGAGCTGTGTTTCAGTAGCCATGTTTCTTGAAGATGATTGTATAATGATATAGCTTTCACAATGTAGCAGTGTGATTGTGAAAACCTTGTGTCTGATACTCCTTTTATCTACCTTGTCAGCAGACGAGTAGAACATATGGAATAAAATAAATAATAGGGGGAACAAATGTTAAAATAAATTTATTTTGAAATGCTAGTGATCAATGAAAGGGAGGGGGAAGGGGTATGGTATGTATAAATTTTTTTCTGTTTTTGTTTTATTTCTTTTTCTGAATAGATGCAAATGTTCCAAGAAATGATCATGATGATGAATATGCAACTATGTGATGATATTGTGAATTGCTGATTATATACAGTAATTATATATAGAATGGAATGATCAAAATAAGAATATTTGTGTTTGTTTGGTGTTTTTTGGTATTTAAAAAAAAATTTTTTAAAAAGCTGCTTTAAAAAAAAGCTGAGCTATCAGTTCATTGCCAATTAAGCCAATTGAAGCCAGTTTAAACCAGTAGCATATTGCTAACTCTAAGGAATTAGTGACCTGCCCCTGCCCACGCCATATCTCCTGAATTTCTCCCCTTCTCCTTCCCCAAACCTCTTTCTTTCCCCTCTGACTACACCTCCTATCTCTAAATGTGGCATCAGGAGTCCATGTAGAAGTTGATATGCCCCATCAAAGTCAGAGCCCTAAAAACGTGACAATTTTTGTCCCTGTGCAGGTGGCCTTGCTAAAGAATTTCTCCAGAAAAGAAGTAGAAGCCAACTTTAAAAGAGATGTTCCCTTAGCTAATACCTTCAGTAGACCAGCTGGGTGGCCAAACTGTGGGAGAGGCTCCAAAACAGCTCCAAGAGCTCCTACCCTAGTTTGGCAAGTGTTAGCAAACTTCCTCCCTGGAGTTTATCTCCAGAAAATGCTCATCAGGATTCCTCACATCTAGATATTTAGATATCTAGTAAATCAGTAATTCAAAGCCAATTGACAAGTGACCTTGAAAGCAGTTCATGAACGATTACTTAGCACACGATAAACCCAATAAGCCCTTAAAATGATAGCTGAATCCTGATAAAATCAACATGGTTAATGCATTGTGCTGGTGCTTTTGGCAGGGGAACGGGGAGGTGTGGTGCACAGGTTGAGAATTGAACCCAGGTCTCCCGCATGGCAGGAGAGCATTCTACCACTGAACCTGCATTGTGTTTGTGTTTTTGACAAATTCAGTTTATCCTGTACACTGGGAAAAGTGTTTACACATTCCAGGTGGGAAAAAACTTCTCTACTGTCTGCCTGGTATTCAACCTTAGCCCCAAGCTAGTGGAAAGTACAGCAACCAATTACTAGCTGCTTACCATGAGTAGAAGCCTGGACCATCTCATTTATTTTCCACAACAACCCTATGAGGTAGGTGCCATTAACTTCTCTATTTTAGGGATGAAGAAAAATGAGACTATGAGAAATTATGAAAAGTGTGCAGTTTACTTACCTAAATGTGGTGGAGGTACAAATCAAACTCAGGTAGTCTGATATTGGACCCATGTGCTCACCCTCCCCCCAATTAAATTATTGTGTCCTCTACATTGCTGGTATCAGAGGGAACCTGCCAGTTTCTTACAGTCCCCTCAGCAGTGCAGTATAAAGTAGATGGGAAACCATGGTTTATTAGAGGTGACCTGGTGGCTGGGAGAGGGGAGAGAAGGGCTTTTGTGCTCCCTTCACTGTGGGAGTATGCCAGGCAAAGCTCTACACACTCATTCATGGATGTTTTTACTCAAGATTTATGCCTACTCAATCTTTGATTTTTGGGTTGTAAGAATTGCAGTAAATATAGAAAAGATGGCATCTTCCCTCACCCCCAAACCATAAGGTTTGGTTTCACGCTAATGAATTATATGAAGAGAAATTGTGTGTTTGTACGTGTGTGTGTGTTTGAATGTATACACCTCCATTTGTTGGGAAAAGAGCAAAAATACTCGCTTCTCTCTTTTACTCCATATTCTGCGTTCAAATCATACAGAAAAGGATGAAAAGTACAACGATTTTCCAATTATTGAGCTTTACCAGTATTGACATTAATTTTTGTTCTCTTAGATCTATCTTCTGATTATTGTCTTAATCAACATAGTCATGCATATGCCAAGTCTGTGCTCAAGACTGAGCATTTGAAGCCATTGCAAAGTTCACTATGAAGTTATTAGACCGTTTGTAACGATTCCTCAGATTGCCTGGGAGAAAAGCAAACTATTAAAACCCTCCTCCTGCACCATGCTCTATTAATTTGGCCCAGAGCCCAGTGAGACCACAACATGACTATGAGGGTAAGAAGATCCTCATCAAAAGAAGCTTAGGTATGCCCTGGCATGGGGATAGAAGTTGAGGAGCAGTAAATTTTCCACCATTAGCTCCATCTGGAGTATCTGGAGGGCTGAGAGAAGGGAATAGGATTCACAAGTTTGTATCTTCTATGTGCCATGCCCTGTGTTAGGAGTTTTTACAAATATTTTACAACCTAATGTTACAATTTTCTAGCTGATAGCTAACATCATCAAGCACACTGTTCTAATTGCTTTTACATAAATTAATTCATTTAAGGGTCACACAGCACCTCTATAAAGCAGATTCTATTACTAACCTCATTTTAAAACACGAAGAAACTGAGTCATAGAGAAGTTAAGTAACTTGCCCAAGGTCATGCAGCTGGTATGTGGCAGAATCAGGATTTAAACCCATCTTCAGATAATGACTCTTTACCTCTACACGAAACTACCTCTAAGGACGAGGGAAATGAAGCTCAGAGAGGCAACCTGGTTCAAAGTTGCATAGCTCCAAGAGCAGAGCCAAGGCTCAGAACCCAGGTTTGTTAGTTTTATACTACACCTCACTTCTGCCTTGTTCATGTGATTGCTGAAATTATTTCATACTTCCCTTTAGGAACAAAGTCAGGAAAAAAAAAAAAGACTTTCTCTGCCCTTTCTCCTCCCTACTTCTATTCTTTCCTTCATTCTTTCCTTTCTCTTTTCATTCCTCCTTTCCTCTTTCCTTTCCTTGTTTCCCTTCCCTCATTTCCCCTTCCTTGCTCATGGCTCAAGTCTGCCAATGACACTAAAATCAGGCAATGAAGACTCAAGAGATTACTGAGCCCCAACATTCATTAATTTAAGCGTGATTTACATAGCTTGAGTCATTGCAAATCAGACTGGAAACATGTTAATAACTGAAAAATTAAATGCTATCTCAAGAAATGTCTACATGATGAATTAGTCCAATTGTCATGACAAAGGCATTTTTGATTTTCATTATGGTCAACTATTGACCTATTAGATTAGATCATTAAGTACTCACTAAATTAATTTTTAATGACTTCTTTGAAGGGTTTGGTTATTGGTGTGGACTTTCTGGTTAACCAAATCATGCAGCCTTGTCCTTAGGCCAGGAAGCTAGCAGGCACGGGTGTGTAGCAACTGGTAACAAAGTTCCTGTGAGGTTTGTTGGCTAGGGGGAAATATGGGTTTCTAAGAGATCCAAAAGACTTTCAAATAAAGGAATTTACAGAAGCTAGCAAAGACTCCAGAAAATTCATGCGTGTCTATAACCCTTTTGGTACTTTACATCATCTTCAATTCAGATTCTAGTGCTTAACTACTTGCTCAAATTCTTCCATACCTTTAAATCCCATTTATTGCTGATGACTTCCAGGTCCATGTCTCTACATCATTTCAAGCAATATGTCTATCTGTCTCTCAAAAGCCTCTACTTGGCTGTCTCACAAGCATCTTAATTTCTAGAATTAAATTCCTCAGCCTTTCCCCATAACATTCTGTTCCTGGTATTTCTAGGCCAAACAAGCTAAAATCCTTGATTTCTAGTGATTCCTGACTCAAAAACACAACCCATATTCAATAGATCACCAAGTTCTGTTAGTTTATGCTAAGGAGATCTCTTTCAAATTTCTCTGCTTCTTTATCTCTACTGCTTCTGCCTTTGTCCATCTCACTGCATCCTGTCACAGGATTGTCACCACGGCCTTATAATGAAGCTCTGGGCTTGATTCTGTATTTGCTTCCCTGTTTTGTTTTCCCTGATAATCTGTAAATTATAAGGGGAAGAACTGTGCCACATTCATCTTAAGATATAGATATTAGCAGAACTGAGCTTTTCTCACTTCACTTCAGTCCCCATTCATGTTGCTGCAGAACTTTACTTTTTGCAAATTGGTTATCCCTCTATTCCCATTAGTTTTCTTCCAGTTACAGAATAGACTAAGCACATTAACATTGCATACAATGCCATTCAACTTAATTCTCTACCCTTTATTTTCCACCATTCTTTTCAAGCTACCCAAGACTCCAGTTGAACCCAGATGTTCTGGTTTCTAAATGTATCATGCTCTTATATAACCCTATACCTTTACTCATGCTACTGCTTCTACCAGGAGTGAACTCCCTATGCACTGACCCAACATCGCCTGTAAAACCATTGCTTATCTTTTAAAACCCAGATCAGTGTCTCCTCCTCTGAGGTACCTTCCCAGAAACTGCCCCCCCCACCTCGAAAGCTTTTTCCTCTGCAACCTACACAATTTGATTCTCATTTACATTTATGGTGCTGTTTTGCAAGGATTTATTTACCTGTATGACTCTCCCTATAGACTATGAACTCATAAAAATCAAGGGTTCTATTTTATTCACAGTTTTATTCCAAGCCCACAGCAATAGTAGACATTCAACAAATGTTTAATGGATGGTATGCTAGTTTGAAAGTATTGTGTACCCCAGAAAAGCCATCATGTCCATTAATCCTGATACAATATTGTAGGGTGGAAACCCTTTTGATTAGATCATCTCCAAGGAGATGTGGGAAACCAAGCTATGAGTATGCCCTTTGATTAGATTATCTCCATGAAGATGAGGCGTGCCAATTGTGGGTGTGGTCTTTTGCTTAAATGAAGATGTGACTCCACCCCATCTTGATTAGTTTATTGTAATCCTTTAAGAGGGGAAACATTTTGGAGACATCTCGGATAGAGCCACTTGGAGAACAGTTGCTTCAGAACTGACATATGTTTGAAGATACTTGGAGTGCCAACAGAGAGAGCAGATCCTAGATACGACCAGAGCCCAGCAGAGTTGCCATGTGCCTTCCCATGAGCTGTTAAGCAAACTAGAATCCAGAGATGGGTTCCAGAGGAACTAAGGGAAGGCCCACAGACACTTAGAGAAGAAACCACTGGCATCAGAAGCTGGAAGCAACGAGCCGGGAACAAGGACCCAGAAGATGCCAGCCACATGCCTTCCCAGATCAGCCTTTCTTGAGCCAAGGTATCTTTCTCTGGATGCCTTAGTTTGGACATATTTTTGACCTTAGATTGTAAACTTGTAATGTAATAAATTCCATTTATAAAAGGCATTATTGCCTTCTGGTATTATTGCATTCCAGAAGCTTTAGCAAATTAATACAGATGGTTAGGGAATAAATGAACTGAACATTTCCAATTTTCAGATATTGACTGTTTATTCATTGAACAAGCATTTGGTGATCATTATTGTATACCATATCCTGCACTCGACAGTTGCAGTGCAGTAGCAACACAAAACAAACAAAACTCTGCTTTCACGAAGTTTACATTCAGTGGGAGAATTGGACATTTAATTAGGTATATAATTATATACCTTAATAAATAAGTATATAATTACACAGTATGATTAAGGAAAAGAGCAAGGTTCAATGAAAGAAAATAAAAGTGTGGAGATCAGCAAAGTTCTGTTGCGGAAGCTGAGATATAAAGGATGAATAATTACTAAATAAAGAGTGGGAAGACAATTATTACAAGCAGAGGGTGAAACAAATGTACAGTCATTGAGATAGTAAAGACCTCAGTGAAGTCAAGAAATAGAAAAAAGTGCAGAGTCTGAAAAGCAATGAGCTAGAGAGAGGTGTGAGGTGAGGGCAGAGCAAATCATACAGGCATTGGAATTATGTTAAATATTTTGAATTTTATCCTTTTTTAAGGCCAGTGAGTGATATGACCAGATTTTTGGCTGCTGATTTGAGGAATGATAGGAATGGTCAAGAGAGGAAAGGGAAGATCTGTTGGGATGCCATTGAAGGAGTCAAATGAGAGTTGATTGTGGCTTGAACTAAAGTAGTAGCAGCTGAAATAGAGAGAAGTGCACAAATGTAACATATTTGGGGGGAATAGAATGTATAGGCTCCATATGCTAAACTAGATATTTTTTGTGGAAGGTTAGGTCCACGTATGTGTCATCTGGGTAGAGAAAGTGCTAAAATCAATGGAGTAGGACATAAGAGAAAATGGCAGAATAGGGAAATCCAAGGTCCTATCCCTCCACAGAAACACAGAAAAAAAAATGACAAAACTATCAACATCAGCTTTTTCAGAACTCTGGAAAATGAGCAAAGGCTTACAGCAACCAAGCAAACATTTACTCAAGAAAAGGGTACCTGGAACATGGGAGGAGAGCTTTGTGGATCTACAGTTACCCTTGCTTCACTCTCCCCAGCTTAGTGGCCGTCTTGAAGATAGTCATGAGCTCTTGGCAAGGGGCTCTGGCACTGGAGAATGCAGAACAGATCCTGTTTTCAAGAAATTGTGTTCTGTCCTTTTGACCTGTCTGGTAACTCCATGAAGAACGAATGCAAAGGGATTGCCCTTGTTTCACCTAACTCAGAACTCTCTCAGGATGGAAAAGAAGCTAAGTAGAGGGTGTTCCTGGAGAATATTGAAAGGCAAATGAACCAGTGGCTGCTGCCTGCAGCAAGAGGTACCAGTTGGGGTAAATGCCAAAGACCTGGGAGGAAATTTGGGGAGTGAGATTACTTGGAAAATAAGGGCTTCAAAAATCTCCCATGTATACCAGGAATTTAGAAGTCCGCAAGCATACCCAAGGTAGGATGGAGGCTCAGAAAAGTCCTAAGAAAACCCTAAGCTTTCACCTCTAGCTGAGCTTTAGGCTTAATATGAACAGGAAGTGAAAGTTAAGGCAGAGTTGTAAATGGTTTGGCTAAGCATTGAAGGAGTGCCCCAATAGAGTGCAAATCTTCAAAGACTGGGAAAGTAATTTTAATCTTCTTTCCTTTTGTTTTTTTCCCAACTCCTAGCATTTAAGAAAATCTCTGTCAAACTTAGCTGACCACTAAGCTGAAGGACTAGAGTTTTCAGAAACCAATACAACAAAGAATATATTCTTTACAAAACAATTTCAAGAAGTCTTTACCAAACAACTACAACCCGCAGAAAGCAAAAGCAAACTCTATGAAAGGGAAAATATGATTTCCAGAACTACCAGGTTATAATATCAAAAATTTCCAGTATTAACCAAAATATTAGCAGACATGTAAAGAAATAATAAAGTACAGCTCATTCACAGGAAAAAGAATACTAACAGAAACTGCCTCTGAGGAAACACAGACATTGAAATAACTGAAAAAGACTTCAAATCAACTGTTTTAAATATGCTCAAAGAGCTTTAAAAAGGAAGTAGCAAAGAACTAATGGAAACCTGGAGAATGATGTCTCAACAAATAGAGGTAGAGAATATTTAAAAAGAGGTAGAAAAATTTAAAAGGAACCAAATAGAAAATCGGGCACTGAAAAGTATACTGAATAAAATGAAAAATTAATTAGAGGGTTTTGACAGCAGATTTCAGCAAGAAAAAATCAGAATTTTGGATAGAGTCAGATCACACAGTCTTGCCAGCTCTTTCCTATTACATTTTATAAAGAAAATATGAGTCAGATCCTCCGGGCATTTTAAGATAGAGGTGGAGAACACACACACACAAAAAAACAGCCATGTTTTATAGTCAGCAAATGGACCTTTCTAAAATGCTTTGTTTTGGGACTCAAAATTTCTAGTTATGATGAGAAACAATGGCATCATAAAATTACATGTGAATAATCTTAGAAGAGGATAAAAGATTGAATATAGAGGCTGATTCATAAAAATATTTGTTGACTGGACAAAGGAATGAGAGCATAATATTCCAAAGTGTCTGGGGGGTGAAGTGGAGGTGAAGAGTAGAATGCCTGGTTTTGATACCAAATAGACCAAAGTTTTATTGCTTAAGGAGTTTAAGGGGGTCAGAAGGAAGTGGGATAGATGTAGAGGAGGACTGAGCATTGGAGACAAAAACTTGCTTGTTTCTCATTTTATAATTTTCTCCACTGCTCAAAGTCACATATATTTCAGCAAAACTTTAAAAATAATATTTGCAATGAATGCTCAGATTGGTATTTACTGTGTACATAAAGAAAATCAGCAGACCAAAAACAAGATGCAGAACTAACCTAAGTTATAATATCCAGTAATCACTTATTCATTATTTCTAGTTTCGTTATAATAAATAGAGTTAGTTATGTATTCAGCATGTATCAGGATTTCATTCCTCTCTACAGCTGAAAAATATTCCTTTGTATGTATATATACATTTTATTCATCCATTCATTGGTTAATGGATACCTGAATTGCTTCCATCTTTTGGGAATAATGCTATTATAAACATTAATTTGCAAATATCAGTTTGAACCCTTGCTTTCAATTCTTTTGGGTACACACCTTGTGGGAGGATTGCAGGTCATATGGTAGTTCTCTACTTAGCTTTCTGAGGAGCTTCCAAATTGTCTTCACAGGCCTTACACCATTTTACATTGTTACTAGCAATGAATGAGTGAGTCTCCACATCCTCTCTAACACTTGTTATTTTCCATTTTTTAAATAGCAGCCAGTATAATGGGTGTGAAATGGTATCTCAAAATGTGATTTTGATCTGCATTTCCCTGATAGCTAATGATGTTGAGCATCTTTTCATGTGCTTTCTGGCCATTTGTATATCTTCTCTGGAGAGATGTCCTATTCAAGTCCTTTACCTATGTCTTCATTAGGTTATTTGTCTTTTTATTGTTAAGTTGGAGAACTTTTTTTTATATCCTGGATATTAATCCTTTATCAGATATGTGGTTTTCAAATATTTTCTCCCATTCTTTAGGTTGTCTTTTTACTGTCATGATAAAGTCCTTTCAGACACAGAATTTTTTTTAGTTTGATGAGGTCCCATTTATATCTTTTTTTCTTTTGTTACTTGTGCTTTGGGTGTTTTTAGGTCTTATATTTAGGTCTTTCATCCATTTTTTATTTTATTTTTGTATATGGAATGAGGAAGGGGTCCTCCTCTTTTATTTTTTGCCAATAGAGATCTAATTTTACTGGCACCATTTGTTGAAGAAACTGTCCTTTCTAATTGAGTAGTTTTTGTCACATTGTCAAATATCAGTTGGCCATAAATGTGAGGGTTGATTTCTGAGCTCTCAATTCTATTCCATTGGTCTATAAGTCTGTCCTTGTGTGAGTACCATGCCGTTTTGATTACTGTAGCACTGTAATAAATTTTAAGATTGGAAAACATAAGTCTTCCAATTTCATTCTTCTTTTTCAAGATGCCTTTAGCTATTTGGGGGCACTTTCCATTCCATATAAACTTAATGATTGGCTTTTCCATTTCTTCAAAGCAGTTTATTGGAATTTTTATTGTGATTGCATTGAATCTATAATATGCTTTGGGTAGTATTGACATCTTAATATTACTTAGTCTTCCAACACATGAACACAAAAAAATACTTCCACTTATTTAGATCTTTCAAAATTTCTTTTAGCAATGCTTTGTAGTTTTTTGCGTACAAGTGTTTTACATTCTTGGTTAGATTTATTCCTAGATATTTGATTCTTTTAGTTGCTTTTGTGAAGGGAATTTTTTCTTAATTTCTTGTTCCAATTATTCATTGCTTGTGTGTAGAAATACTGTTGATTTTAGGGTGTTGATCTTGTACCCTGCCACTTTGCTGTATCCATTTATTAGTTCTAAAGCTTTGTTGTGGATGTTCCAGGATTTTCTGTATATAGGATCATATCATCTAAAAATAGGGATAGTTTTATCTCTTCCTTTCCAATTTGGATGCCTTTTATTTCTTTTTCTTGCTTAATTTCCCTGGCAAGAACTTCCATTACGACATTGAATAAGAGTGGTGACAGTAAGTATCCTTGTCTTGTTCCTGATTGTTGAGGGAAAGCTTTCATTCTTTCACCATTAAGTAGGATGTTAACTGTAGACTTTTCATACATGTCCTATATCATGTTGAGAAAGTTTCCTTCAATTATTAGTGTTGTAAGTGTTTTTATCAAGAAAGATGCTGTATTTTGTTAAATGTATTTTCTGCATCAGTTGAGATGATTATGTGATTTTTTCCCCTTCTTTATGTTAATGTGTTATATTACATTAATTACTTCTTTTATGTTGAACCAACCTTATATAGCAAGGATAAATTCCACTTGATCATAATGTTTAATTCTTTTAATATGCTGTTGGATTTGGTTTGCTAGCATTTTGTTGATGAGTGTCTTAGTTTGTTAAAGCTGCCAAAATGCAAAATACCAGAAATGGAATGACTTTTATAAGGGAATTTATTATGTTTCAAGTTAATAGTTCTAAGGCTGTGAAAATGTCCAAATCAAGGCCTACAAAAGGTTACCTTCACTCAAGAAAGGCGGATGCCATCCAGAGCATCTCTGTCAGCTGGAAAGGCAGGTGGCTGGCATCTTCTGGGATTTTTGGTTTGTGGACACCTCTTTCAGCTGGGAAGGCACATGGCAACATTTGCTAGTTTTCTCTCCTGGCTTCTCATTTCATAATGATTCCCCAGGGGTGTTTTCTTTCTGCATCTCCTAAAGTCTCTGGTTATGTGGGTTCTGTAGGCTCTGTGGGCTCTGGAGCTTTTTCCAAAATGGTTCCCTCTTAAAGGGCTCCAGTAAGCAACCCCACCTTGAATAGGTGGAAACACATCTCCATGGAAACCGCCTAATCCATAGGTCCCACCCACAATTTGGTAGTTCACATCTCCATGGAAACAACTTAATCAAAAAGATCCCACTCAACAGTATTGAATGAAGATTGAAGAGCATGGATTTTATCGCTTCTCGGCCTTTTGGCTAAGATCAAGTGTAGTATCTGTTCTTATCAGTTCAATATCTGATACGTCCTCTATCCGAGGACAATATATTAAATGGATTTTTGGAGCAGGGAGATGGAATAGGAGTTTACTCCGTCCACTCCACGCATTGACCTGGTATTGCAGTACCTCCAGGAACGGTGCACCCCCTGTGGGGGAAACATGCACTGGTTCAAAAGGAAAGCTTCAAAGCTGGTGTCGTTTCTTCATTTTCTCGTTCCTGATCTGGTTTTCTATTCTCAGCTGTCCTCTTGAGGGCTTCGGGTTCTTCTGTCCTGTGTATACGCTTGGCTTTCTCCCACTCTTTGTGCCTGGCAGCACCTGGCTATTACAGCTGGCTCTCTAAGCTACTAACTGAACTACTCTTTTCATTACTTCTTACCCCTGCTAACTGAAATCACTGTTTCTGTCTTCTCTTATCCCTAAAAAAAAAAAAATAGAACATGGCTTTTGTGGAGTACACAACTATTTCAAACCAGCACAGTTTTGCATCTACAGTCATAAGAGATACTCATCTCTAGTTTTCTTATCTTTTGGAATCTTTATCTTTCTTTGTTATAAGGGTGGTGATGGCCTCATAGAATAAATTAGGAACTGTTCCCTCCTCTTTAATTTTTTGGAAGAGTTTTAACAGAATTAAAGTTAGGTTTTCTTGAAATGTTTGGTAGAATTCCCTTGTGAAATCATTTGGTCCTGGGCTTATCTTTGTTGGGAAAATTTTGATCACTGATTCAATCTCTTGACTAGTAATTTGTTGAGATCTTCTAAGATCTTTCTGTATTTCAAATGGTTGGTCTATTTCATTTACTTTATGTAATTTATTGGCATACAGTTGTTAATCAAGTCCACTTATAGTCCTTTTAATTCAGCAGGGTCAGTAGTAATGTTTCCTTTTCATTTCTGATTTTTTTCATGACTGAATTTTTTAATTTGTATTCTCTCTCTTTTTCCTTTGTCTGCCTAGATAAAGGTTTTTTTTTTTTTTTAACTTTGTTGATTTTTTCAAAGAACCAACTTTTGGTTTTGTTTATTCTCTCCATTGTTTTTGTTTTTTTGTCTGTTTGTTTTTATTTCCTATTTCATTTATCTCTACACTAATCTTTGTTATTTCCTTCTTGCTTGCTTTGGATTTAGTTTACTCTTCTTTTTCTAGTTCTTCTAGTTTTAAGGTTAGGTCTTTGAGTTGAAGTCTTTCTCCTTTTTTAATGTAAGCATTTAGAGCTATAAATTTCCCTCCCAGCACTGCCGTCACTGTATCCCATAAGTTTTTTGTATGTTGCATTTTCATTTTTATTCACCTCAAGATATTTCCTAACTTTGCTTCTGATTTCCTCTTTAATAATTGGTTGTTGAAAAGTATGTTTTACACATACCAAACTCTGAAATCTCTTCTGCAATTAATTGTTGCAATGTGCTTTGAAATTTATTGCTCTTTTGTATATTTGTTATTTTTCACAAAAAAAGAAAAATGTTGGTTGAGATGATAAATGCATAGCTATATGATGATTTGTGAACCACTGCTTGTACACTCTGGATGATTACATGGTATGTGAATATATAATACATCAATAAAAAATAAATAATTAAAATAGAACATGTCACAGCAGAGTCCATGCAGAACCATCTATGAGAATACAACTTTCCTCTATAAAGCCTGACATTAAAGAGATTTGCAATTAAAAAAACAAAACAGAACAAATATCAATGAGATACCACTTCATACCTACTAGGATGCCTATTACTTAAAAAGGAACAAAAGAAAAAAAACAGAAAGTAGCAAGGGTTAGTAAGGTTGTGGGGGAAACTGGGACCCTTACATGTCATTGGTGGGAATGTAAAATAGTGCAGCTGCTGGGGAATCCGGTTTGGCAGTCCCTTAAAAAGTTAAATGTAGAATTCCCATACCACCAGTTGACCCCACTTCTGGGTATACACCCGCAGGGACTAAAATGGGGTCTCAAGCAAGTACTTGCACCCAGTGCTCATAGCAAAAAGTGGAAAGGACCAAGTGTCCATCAACAACAAATGGGTAAATAACCTGTGGTCTAGATACACAATGGAATATGATTTAACTGTAAAAAGGAGTGAAACTTTACAATACACAATAATGGGTGAATCTTGAAGACAGCCTGCTGAGTGAAAGAAGCCAGACACAAAGGGCAATGCATTGCATGATTTCATTTATACGAAATATCTAGAATAAATACTTAGAGACAAAGAGCAGATTGGTGATATTGCCAGGGAGTGGACGCTTAGCAGAATGGATTCTGTTTTGGGATGACAAAAATGTTCTGGAACTAGGTAAAGTTGGAGGTTGTATGATATTGTGCATGTACGATTTGCCACTCCATTGTTCGCTTTAAAATGGTTAATTTTATGTTATGTGAATTCATTTCAATAAATTATGTTCTTTAATTAGATATAAAACAAAAAAGAGTATGTTTTATAATTTTCATATATTTGTATATTTTCTCTTTCTCCCTCTGTTATTGATTTCTAACTTCATACTATTGTGGTCAGATAATATAGTTTATGTTATTTTTTAATTTATTTTTTGATGTTTTCATTGTGAAATATATATGCAAAAAAGCAAAAGCAATTTTAATTTTCAAAGTACATTTAAAAAGTAGTCAAAGCAGTTACAGAACAAATTTCAAAATTTAGTATGGGTTTGAATTTACTGAGAATTGTTTGGTGACCCAACATATGGTCTATCCTGGAAAATGATCCATGTGCACCTGAGAAGACTGTATATTCTGTTTTCATCGAGTGGCGAGTTCTATATATGTTGTTAGGTCTAGCTGGTTTAGTGTTTCATTCAAGTCCTGTACTTCTTTATTGAGCTTCTGATAAGATGTTCTATCCATTATTGAGAGTGGTGTGTTAAAGTCTCCTACTATTTAATGTAGAACTATCAACTTTTCCCTTTATATCTGTCAGTATTTGCTTCGCATATTTTGGGGCTCTGCTGTTAAGTGTATGTATATTTATAATTGTTACATCTTCTGGTTTAATTGTCCTATTTATCAGTATGTAATGACCATCTTTTTCCCTCATAAATGTTTTTTATTTAAAGTTCTATTTTATCCAATATTAGTATAGCCACCCCAGCTCTCTTTTGTTTACTAGTTGTATGGTATATATTTTTCCGTCCTTTTGCTGCCAACATTCATTGATGTTAAGGTGAATCTTTTGCATACAGCTTACAATTGAGTCATGCTTTTTTATCCTTTCTACCAATCTCTGCCTTGAGATCTCTCCAATGACTGGAGAGTTTAATTCATTTACATTTAAAGTTACTATTAATCATAGGGGTCTTTTTTCTGCCATTTTGCTATTTAGCCTTCATAAGTTTTATATCTTTTTTTGTCCCTCACTTCTGTTAAAGCCTACTTCTATACATTTATTTGCTTCTTGGGTTGTACCTCATTTCTATCTGGATATATATTTCACCTATTTTCCTTTTGGTTACTGTAGGGTTAAAAGTGACATCCTAAATATATAACAATCATATTTTGTTTGATACCGACTTTACTTTAATAGCATACACATATACTTTTCCTATATTTCTCTGTCTTCCCACCATTTTTTGTACTTGTTACCAATGATATCTTTGTACTTTGCATATCCAAAAACAGTTCATCATTTCTTTTTATACATTTGCATTTTAGCATATGTAGGAAGTAAGAAGCGGAGTTACATGCAAAGCAGCACAATGCAGTTATACTAGCGTTTATAATTACCCACAAGCTTACCTTTACTGCGGTCTTTATTTCTTCATGCTGCTTTGAACCACTGTCTAGTGTCCCCTCATTTCAGTCTTCAGCATTGCTTGTAGGGCAGGTCTAGCGGTGATGCATTTCTTCGGCTTTTGTTTATCTGAGAATGTCTTAATTTCTCCTTCAGTTTTGAAACTGTTTCACTGGATATAAAATTCTTGATTGTTGGTTGTTTCCCTTCCTCACGTTTAAATATTTCAACCCACTGCCTTCTCGCCTACATGGATTCTGATGTGAAATTGGCACTCAATCTTTTGGGAACTCCCTTGTATGTAACATGTTATTTTTCTCTTGCAGCTTTCAGAACTCTCTCCTTGTCTTTACATTCGATAGTGCAATCAATATATGACAGAATGTATTTTTCTTCATGTTTATCCTGTTTGGTGTTCCCTTACCTCTTGGATGTACGTATACGTGTCTTTTACTAAGTTTGGGAAGTTTTCTGTCATAATTTCTTTGACTATTCCTTCTACCCCTTCTCTCTTTCTTCTCGTTTTGGGATTCCCATAACATGCATGTTGCTGTGCTTGATGGTGTCCCTTAGCTGTCTTACACTATTTTCACTTCTAATATTTTTTTTCTTTCTGCTACTCAGCCTGACCCATTTCAAGGGTCTTGTCTTCAAGCTCACTGATTCTTTCTTCTGCCAGCTCCTGAAACCTTCCTGGGCATTTTTTATTTCAGTTATTATGGTCTTCAACTCCAGTAGTTCTGCTTTGTTCCTTTTTAAATTTTTTCTTTTTTCTTAGATGCTCATGATGTTCATTCTTTGTCTTCCTGATATCCCGTAGTTCTTTCTATCTACTTTTCTTCATCTCCTTAAACATTTTTAAGATCAGGCTTTTATTTTTGTATGCTGTATGGTGAGGGTCATATTTCATTCTTTTTCCATGTGAGTACCCCCTTATCGCAGAACCATTTTTTGAATTGTTTTTGTTTGTTTTTTTCTTTTGTTTGTTTGCTTGTTTTTTGTTTTGGGGACGTGCATGGGCCAGGAATTGAATCCAGGTCACCTGTATGGCAGGCGGGAGTTCTACCACTGAACTACCCTTGCACCCCCCAAGATCAGTTTTTAAATTTTTTATTTATTTATATTTTCAGAGGGTGCATGCTCCAAAAATCGAACCCGGGTCTCCTGCAGAAAAAGAGAGCATTCTACCACTTAACCATCCGTGCACCCTAAGATCAGTTTTTTAAAGGCTTTGTTTTGTATGTCCACATTCTTATCTTATTCAATGTTTTCTGTACTTTTATCCTCTTCCTTTGGATGGCCGTCATTTCCTATTTCTTTGTTTGTCTTGTACTCTTTTGTTGCATACTGTACATTTTAGTATTTTAAAATGTATTGTCTTGAATTTACTCCCTGGAGTGTCTATTTCCTGGTTTTGTAACCAGCTGATGATAAGACAAAGATTTTCTTGAACTTCAACCCTCCTATAAAGGTCTGCCCAGGGTGAAGGCACTGTGCAGGGTCTTCCCTGTCTTACTGGGCCCCTGTCTTGTCCTGAGCTTTTGCTTATTAGTTTTTTTGGAGTTCCCCTGTTTCCAGATTAGTTGTCCCCTCTGTTTTCCAAAGGACACACTTCCCTCTCTTGGGATCTGAAGCCTACAGGCCCTTTTTCCAAACGGTCTGCCTCTGTAGTTTTTTATACGCCTTTCAGGGTCTCATGTTGCTTTTGCCTGGAAGGCAATGTGGGAAGAGGGTCACCCTGGAAAGGAACTTTCCAATTTGGTGACTCCCAGCCAAAATAGGGCCAGGGACCCACAAAGGGGGCACAGACTAGCTCCAAAGTGTCCTGTGGAGGGGGTCAGGAAGGACACTGAAAACTTCTCCAGTGGCTCCCCAATGCTGAACTTTCCTGGCCTGCCCAGCAAATGCAGCCCTTCAGCTAACTTCCCCCCGCAGTCATGAGGAAGCCTTGTGTCTTTAAATCTCCACTGCCTCCTCCCTGTCTGGGGAAGGTTGAACAATGTCTGCCACTACCTTTGTCTTGGGTGGCGTTGACACAATAGGTGCCCTCCAGCTGAGATCCAACAGTCCAAATTCGCTAATCAAAAGCTGTGATAGTCATCAGCCACACACACCCCTGTTTTGGGGAAAAGTATTTTTACATTCCTTTTTGTCTCCAGCAGCTAGTCAGGGATTGGGCTACAGAGTGGCCTGACACCAGAGTGGAGGATGGACACAGATGGGGTATGGGCTGTAGCTACCACACAGAGCGCATAGTCTACAGTTCTTTACCATAATATCAACCCCTTCCTGCTCTTTCCTAGATACTACACAATATTGTTCTGGCCTCTGGAGTTTCAAAATAGTTGTTTCTGACAGTTCCTGCCTGTTTAATAGCTGTTTTAGTGGATGGATGAGTCCTGGACTCCCTACTCTGTCATCTTCCCCAGAATGCTTCTAATTGTTTTAAAGTGTTTAAAAAAATCAGGAAATCAAATTGAACATTAAAGCAGAATATGAATCAAAGATCATGGCACTAGTACATTGGATATTCCAGAGCCTGAAATAAAATACTATTGCTAATCCTGGATGCCACATTAGGTAAAATTTAAGTAAATCTGAAGAAAGTATGGACTTTAGTTAATAATTTATTAATATTTTGTTTATTAATTGAAATAAATGTACCATAATAATGTAAGATGTTAATAATAAGAGAATCTGGGTGCTCGACATATGAGAACTTTGTACTAATTTCACAATTTTTCTATAAATATAAAACTGCTCAAAAACGAAAAGTTGCCCTATCCCAATATAGATAGCAGAATAAGATGTTTTAGAACTCTGTCCCCAAGCACCGGCAAGAACATGTAGAAACATTTTTCAAAGCTTCAGAAAACAGTTAAAAGACTAGCAGCAGGGCAAGACCCAAATCAAAAAAAGCTATTTAAAAGCCATAGGATTTCTTGGTTCCCTGACTGGCCGCTCCCCCCCCCACTCAGTGACTCACTGGGGAGCCAGTCAATGCTCCTGTTGTCTGGATCCCTGATTCCAGTTCTGGAAGAAGCATAATCACCCTCATGTACCAACTGGGAGCATTTGTATCTGGCCCGGTGGGTCTAGTCATGGCCCGAGGGACTCACTGTCCCAGAACTTTCCCATCCAGAATTGGCCTTCCTCTCAGAATTAACCTGCACATAAGAAAACAGTTTTCTGAACTCTCCTATAGAATGCACTAGGAGAGCAGTCAAATCATACAGCCTGGGGCAAGGGAATGGTGGCTGTGGACACAGAGTTCAGTGCCAGGGACTGTGAGCAAACTGCTTCCTAGGGAAGGGAAGACATTCTGATCCCTGTAAATGGGGAATTCCTGGGGCCACACATGCATAACCAAGATAAGATGCATGCACAGAAAGGATCAGGCAAGCACCCTACTCCTTGGCCTAGAGCTATTCACTAAAATAAATGTATGAGTAAGCCCTGAAGGAGAACACTTGCACAGATCAATCTTCAAATAAGAAAGGTGTTTTTCTTTCTTTCCTCCTCCTCCTCCTACTTTGTTAGTTCCTGGCACTCAAGGAAAAGGCTCTGTCACAGCACTACTAGCTAGATACAAACTTAAGGAACAAATGCCTCAGAGTTTAAGTTCCAACGATAAGACATTCAAATATCAAAATGTCCAGGGTTTTAACAAAAGGGCACAAAACATAAAAAGAAACAGAAGCTATGGTCCAAGCAAAAGAGAAGGTTAAGGCAATAGAAACCACTGATGAGGAGGATATACCAGGCAAAGGCTTTTTAAAAATGGCCTTAAATATACTCCAAGAATCAAAGGAAAACAGGGACAAAGAACTAGAGGAAATCATAAAAATGATAGAACACAAAGAGAGTATCAATAGAGAGGTGAACATTATGAAAAGTAACCAAACATCAATGGTTAACAAATGCACCACACTCAAGCAAAGTGTTAATAATAGGATGGTCTATGGGAACTCTGTTAAACAAATCAACAACAACAAGAAAATAATAAAACACAGTGTTCTGTATCTTCATATTTTTTTTGGTTAATTTTACCTGGTTTTCTTTCCACTACCCTCAGTTCCTATGCTCCCTCTTTATGTCACCTCTAAATGCTGAGTGTTGTGATGGGTCGTAAAAGGTCTGCCTTTGGAGCCTGGCAGGTCTGCAGATGTAGACTACCTATTACCTACTACCTAACTAGATGTAAGGGCTGCATTGCTCTGAGTCTCACATTCCTCATCCATAAAGTGGGTAATAATATCTCAAAGGTTTATTTAGAGATGCAGTATTCAGAGACGGCATGGGTGATGCTCATTGTTCCCAGTGGAGTTGCCTTCATTGCCCAGATAACTGGAACGAGCCATCAGAGATGCGGTCACCTGATGGGTGGGCAGGCTGGGTTATGGGCCAAGCACACACACACAGAGTGAGAGTAACAAAAAAGATGTGGGCATGTTATTAATTATTGGGGGCTGCCCCTTTACTGTTTTTTTCATGGATTCCTGAGGAAGGAAGGAGAGAAAAGATAGAAATAGCAAGCCAGTTTTCTTGGTGTTTATATCAGATGTTGACTTTCATGGGTCTGTAGCTCTGCCCTCTTTTTTTTCTTTTTTATTAGAGATGTTGTATGTTTACAGAAGGAATAAGCAGAAAATACAGAGTCCCCCATATACTTGTGTGCCTTGTCATTTCATTCTCTTAATTTACATTGCTTTTTGAGCTTCCATTCTTGACCAATTCCTTGTCTAAAGTCTATTCAAGCAGCCATGATGCTAGGTCAAGTTGTGAACAAGAGGAGCTTGTCTTTCCTGCCACCAAAAGTTTCTCCCTCACCCAGCCTTTCCTTTTATCCACACTCCTAAAGCACCCGTTTCTTTTCTTTGGGTCCTCATTTGTTCTCTCTGTCAAAATCTCCTAAAATCAGAAATTTACTAATGCAGAAATGCCACAGATAATAACTAAAAGTGTTGCCTCCCTGTAATGTTAATTTTATATGTCAACTTAGCTTGCTTATGGTGTCCACTTGTTTGGTCAAATGCTGGCCTAGATGTATTTTGTAGATGGGATCAGCATTCACAATTAGTTGTCTTTAAGTATATCACCCTTCATGATAAGGGTGAAGTTCATCCAATCAGTTGGAGACCTTATGAGCAAAGAACTGAGCATTAAAGAGAGAAAAAATTCTGCTTTAAGGCTACACATCTGTTTTAGTTTGCTAAAGCTGCTGGAATGCAATATACCAGGAATGGAATGGCTTTTAAAAGGGAAATTTATTGAGTTGCAAGTTTACATTTCTAAGGCCATAGAAATGTCCACATTAAGGCATCCAGGGGAAGATACCCTAACTCCAAAGAAATGGCCAATGAAGTTCAGGGTTTCTCTCTCAGCTGGGAAGACACATGGTGACATCTGCTAGCTTTCTTGCCTCATTTCATAAGGCTTCCCTAGGAGGCATTTTCATCCTGCTTCTCCACAGCTCTTTGGCTGTGTGGGCTCTATTGGTTCTGTTGACTCAGAAGCTTTTTCCAAAATGGCTCCCTCTCAAAGGACTCCAGTAAGCAACTCCACCGTGAATGGGTTGAGATACATCTCCATGGAAACCAACTAATCAAAAGTTACTATCCATGTTTTGGTGAGTCACATCTTCATGGAAAACAATAAAAAGATCCCTCCCAGCAATATTGAATGAGGATTAAAGAACATGGCTTTTCTGGGGTACTTCAAACAGGCACATTCCACTCTTTGGGACCCCAAAAGACACGTTCTTTCCGGATGCAAAATGCATTCACTCCATCACAATATCACAAGGTCTTAAACCATTTCATTAAAAACACAAATACAATAGAAAGTTAGAAACAATATAGAATCTCAACAAAGTCAGCTACGGGCATGGTTTGTCCTAAGGCAAAATTCTACTCTGGCTCTGGTCTTGTAAAACTCAGAACAAGTTATCTGCTGCCAATATACAAAGGAGGGACAGTCATAGGATATTTATTCCCATTTCCATAGGGAGAAACTGGAAGGAACCCAGAGGTCATGGGACCCAAACAATTCTGGAAAACTACAGGGCAAACTCCATTAGGGGTTTTCAGATTTAATCAGAATTAGATTTCAAATTCTGAGAGTCATTTATCCTCAGGATTTTGGAAAGCAGTCTCATCCTTTCCAAAGACCTACTCAGCAGCCCTGCTCTTTCTAAATGTTGATGTGGAATTTGCAACCTTGGAGGACATTGGGGAGACCCCCTTTCTCTTGTCTCCATCTTCCCCAAGCATTAGGGCTGCACCTGGGCTCTTTGCCATCTCTGGGACAAACGTTCAACCCCTCCACAACAATGGGGTGGCAGCCAGGATCTCCCCAATCCCCAAGGAATGTGCTCCACCCTCTCCAAAGCCTGGGCATAGCTCTTCCAGAACATTGAGATAGAAGGCCCACTCTATGCCTTTGGGGCAAATTCACCCTCTCTAAGTGCTTGGGTGGGTCTGCTCTCCTGGTCCAAGGTTATTTGGCTTCAGACCTTAGTTTCCATAACTCTGCCTTTGAAATTATTTTTCTTTCAATTTGCCCCTTTTATTTCAGACTGGCAATGTTTCTGTTTATACTGATCCCACAACACTCTTGTGGGTTTTCTATATAGTTCTCTGGGATCATAACCGTCAGATAATAGGACTTTCCACAAATCCTTCCTGGATAACTCCATCTCCAATCTCAGCTTTTTCTGAAATGGTTGACTAGTTCCACGTTCAATTAAATCCTCACATGGGACACTATTCTCTGGGGTCTCCCTTTCTGGAAGCTCAGAATTTTCCAGACTATCAATTTCTGGTTTCTTTATAGAGTTCAGTTCTTAGCTTATCTCTTTCCTGTCACATTTCACTATAAGTGCAAGGAGAAACCAGGCTGAACTTTCCAAATTTAATTTGGAAATCTCTTCTGCTAAATAAAGTTCATGGCTTTCTAAATCTGCCTTCCATCCAAAACCAATAGTTAATTTTGCTGAATTCTCTGCCACTTGAAAACAAGGATCACCTTCCTTCCAGTTTGCAATGATATGCACATCATTTCTGTCTAAGGCCTTATCAGAGATATCTTTAGAGTCCATATTTCTACCAACAGTCTCTTCAAAGCATTCTAGACCTTCTCTGTCAAGCTCCTAACAACTCTTCCAGAATCTTCTCTTTATCCATTTTAAAAGACATTACATCATGTTTGGTATTTGCCAACAGCTGCAGCACCCCACTTCTCTGTTACTGTTCTAGTTTGCTAGCTGCCGGAATGCAATATACCAGGAATGGAATGGCTTTTAAAAGGGGGAATTTAATAGGTTGCTAGTTTATAGTTCAAAGGCTGAGAAAATGTTCCAGTTAAAGCAAGTCTATAGAAATGTCCAATCTAAGGCATCCAGGAAAAGATACCTTGATTCAAGAAGGCTGATGAAGTTCAGGGTTTCTCTCTCAAGTAGAAGGGCACATGATGAATGCAGTCCGAGTTTCTCTCTCATCTGGAAAGGCACATGGTGAACACAGTTAGGGTTCCTCTCTCATCTGGAAGGACACATGGTGAACACAGCATCATCTGCTAGCTTCTTCTCCTGGCTTCCTGTTTCATGAAGCTCCCTGGGAGGCATTTTCCGTCTTCACCTCCAAAGGTCGTGGGCTGGTGGACTCTGCTTCTCATGGCTATATTGTTCTGCTCTGCTCTCTCTGAATCGCTTTCATTCTCCAAAATGTTTCCTCTTTTATAGGACTCCAGAAACTTCTCAAGACCCACCCAAATGGATGGAGGTATGTCATCATCTAATCCAGTTTAACAACTACTCTTGACTAAATCACATCTCCAGGGAGATGATCTGATTACAGTTTCAAACATACAGTACTGAATAGGAATTATTCTGCCTTTATGAAATGGGATTTTGATTAAAACATGGCTTTTCTAGGGGACATACATCCTTTCAAACCAGCATTGGTACCAAAATCTGTTGTAGTTTGATAAAGCTGCTGGAATGTAATATGCCAGGAACAGAATGGCTTTTAAAAGGAACATTTTTTTTAATATTTCTATTGATAAACAACATACAAACATTCTTAACATGCAAACATTTCATACATGGTATACAATCAATGGCTCAAAACATCATTATATAGTAGTATATTCATCACCATGATAATTTTTTAGAACATTTGCATTACTCCAGAAAAAGAAATAAGAAGAGAAAAGAAAAAACTCATACATACCATACCCCTTGCCCCTCCCTCTCATTGACCACTAGTATTTATATCTACCCAATATATTTCAACCTTTGTTCTCCCTATTTTTTTTCTATACCCCTTACCACTCCCTTTTACTGATCACTAGTTGTCAATCTACTTGATTTGTTTTAACATTTGTTCCCCCTATTATTTATTTATTTTTAATCCATATTTTGTACTCATCTGTCCATACTGTAGATGAAAGGAGCATCAGACACAAGGTTTTCACAATCACACAGTCACATTACAAAAGCTATATCATTAAACATTCATCTTCAGGAAATATGGCTACTGGAACACAGCTCTACAGTTTCAGGCATTTTCCTCTAGCCTCTCTAATACACCTTAAACTAAAAAGGGGATATCTATATAATGCACAATAATAACCTCCAGGATAACCTCTCGACTCTGTTTGAAATCTCTCAGCCACTGACGCTTTATTTTGTCTCACTTCTCTCTACCCCCTCTAGGTCGAGAAGTTTTTCTCAATCCCTTGATGCTCAGTCCCAGCTCATTCTAGGATTTCTGTCCCACATTGCCAGGGAGGTTTACACCCTGGGAGTCATGCCCCATGTAGAGAAAGGGAAGGCAGTGAGTTTGCTTGCCATGTTGGGTGAGAGAGAGATAAGCCACATCTGAGCAACAAAAGAGGTTCTCTTGAGGTGACTCTTAGGCCTAATTTTAAGTAGGCTTAGCCTATCCTTTGTGGGTGTAAGTTTCATATGAACAAACCCCAAGATTGAGGGCTCGGCCTATTGATTTGGAGGTCCCCACTGCTTGAGAGAACATCAGGCATTCTCCAAATAAGGAAGTTGAATTTTCCCCTAAAAGGGGCATTTATTAAGTTGCAAGTTTACAGTTTTAAGGCCATAGAAGTGTCCAAACTAAGTCATCCAGAGAAAGATACTCTAACTCCAAAAAAGGGCCAATGAAGTTCAGGGTTTCTCTCTCAGCTGGGAAGGCACATGGCGATGTCTGCTAGTTTCTCTTCTCATTTCATAAGTCTTCCCCAAGGGGCGCTTTCCTTCTACATCTCCAAAGTTCTCTGGCTGTGTGGACTCTGCTGTTCTGTTAGCTCTAAAGCTTTTTCCAGCATGGTTCCCTCTTAAAAAAACTCCAGTAAGCAACCGCACCTTGAATAGGTGGAGACACAACTCCATGGAAACCAACTGTGCTGTTTTCACAAAAAATTCACGTCATTTAATCCTCATTCAATACTGCTGGGTGGAATCTTTTTTATTGTTTCCATGGAGATGGAGATATGACCCACTCAATTGTGGGTGGTAATCTTTGATTAGATGGTTTCCATGGAGATGGATCTCTACTGATTCAATGTGGGTTGCTTACTGGAGTCTTTTAAGAAGGAAACATTTGGAGAAAGCTTTAGCGCCACCAGAACTCACAGATGCAACAGAATGAACAGAGTCCTGGGAAAGCCGTTGAAGAAGCCTGGAGAAAAAGCTAGCAGACGTCACTATGTGTCTTCCCAGCTGAGAGAGAAACCCCGAACATCATCAGCCTTCTTGAAACAAGATATCTTTCCTTGAATGTCTTAATTTGGTCATTTTCATGGCCTTAGAACTTAAAATTTGCAGCTTAATAAATTTCCTTTTTAAAAGTCATTCCATTTGAGGGATACTGCATTCTCGCAGCTACCAAACTCATACACCAACTAATCAAAAGTTACCACCCATAACTGAATGGGCCACTTCTCCATGGAAACAACAGAAAAGATCCCTCCCAGCAATATTGAATGAGGATTAAAGAACATGGCTTTTCAGGGGTACACAACAGTTTCAAACTGGCACTCCATCTATTCTACTCCGTGTTTTCAGCTTGCTGGCCTCCTCTATGGATTGCAGATTCAGGACTTACAAACATTGTTCTGGTTTGCTAGCTGCCGGAATGCAATATACCAGAAATGGAATGGCTTTTAAAAGGGAGAATTTAATGAGTTGCTGGTTTACACTTCCAAGGCCAAGAAAATGTCCCAATTAAAACAAGTCCATAGACATGTCCAATTTAAGGCATCCAGGGAATGATGGTTCAAGAAGGCCAACGACGTTCAACATTTCTCTCTCAGCTGGAAGGGCACATGGCGAACATGGCGGCATCTGCTGGCTTTCACGTGGCTCTACCAAAAAGGGACTCTCTCCATGTTTCCTCTTTTCAAAGATTCCAGCAAGCAACTCCACTTTCTGTGGGTGGAGACACACCTCCATGGAAATCATCTAATCAAAAGTTATCACCCACAATTGGGTGGGTCACATCTTCATGGAAACAATCAAAATGCTCCCACCTAGCAATATTGAATGAGGATCAAAGGTCATGGCTTTTCTGGGGTCCACCACAGATTCAGACCAGCACAAACATCAACACTTACTGGAATTTCCATGTTGCCAACGCACCCTGTGGATTTCAGATTTCAGACTGCAACATCATTCTTCCTGGAATTTCCAGCCTACTGATCAGTCTTCAAATCTCAGACTTGCCATCCCCTACTATTACATGAGCCAATTCCTTTAAATAAATCTCCTAAGGCATATATACATATATCCTGTTGATTCTCTTTCTCTGGAAAACCCTGGCTGATATACTCTCCAAGAGAAATTTGTGTCTTCTTAAAAAAAGCAAACAACAATAACCCTAAGCTAAAGGAATCAAATATCCACTACAGAATTACAGGTTTTTTGTAGGGGCAGGTAGGAAGATCTCTCAGTGTTTCTGAAATTACACTGTACACATCTATGATCAGCAAACTACCAAGGGCTAAACCAAAAAAAATGCTGATTTTCTTAGTTCAGCCCTCATTTTGAGATAGTTGAAAAAAATCAAAGAAGACTAACATTTCATGACAAGTGAAAATTAAATAAAATTAAAATTTTAAAGTCCATAAATTAGAACACAGCCATGTTCATTTGTTTACTATTCTCCATAGCTGCTTTAAATTATAATAGCACAGTTGAGTAGTTGTAACAAAGACGAATGTCCCACAAAGCCTAAAATATTCACAATTTGTCCCTTTATAGAAAATGTGCTGAACCCTGGTAGGTAGTAACCCATGTTACTTCCTTATAGATAGACAGTTGTGTATCTAAAATGCTTTTCTTAGAACTACAAAACATTTCTATGTTAGACATAGAAACATAATTTTATGCCTGTTTTGCAGGAGCTTGGGGAATCTGTTAATTGAATGAAACATGTAAAACTCTGAATTGTCCATCTAAGACCTCTATGTTATGTGTTCATTCACTGTAATGTAAAAGGATGTTTCTTCATAAGAATTGTAAAGGCCTTTCTATTTGTCTGTCAAGTTGGAGGTAGTGCTGCTTGTGTCTTCCTTCCTAGCCTTTTTCTTCTCTACAGTTCAAAGAGAATGACCTACTTCCACATAATAAAGTAACCCTGAAGATTCTGTGCTCTTAGATTCCTAGGCCAGTCCTGAAACCCAGAGGGGCCAGCCTCTCTAAGAACATCAACTAATTCCATCCCCCTAATCCCATATTATGGACACCCTTTCTAACATGCATAAGTTAGAATAGGCATAGACTAAATACCCCTAAAGATTGGAAGAAGGCTCAAAGGAGAAGGAAGAGTTATAACAAAGAAGATAGGATATAACAAATGAGTATGACTGCTGAGTCATTATATTGATGTTTCTTTTAGTCTCTAGTGTCTTGGAGCAGCTAGAAGGAAAAACCTAAAATTGTGGAACTGTAAACCATACCAGATTCTGAAATCTGTTCTATAACTATTTGTTATAATGTACTTTGAAATTTATTGGGTTTGTGTATATGTTATATTTCACAATAAAAAATATTTTAAGAAAAGTTTCTGTGCTCTTATTTTGCATAATCTGTAATAATTGGCAGGAACTGATAGGAAGCTAAATGCAAGTAAAGCAGCCTAAAAGAATCAAAAAGTATTGGCAAAGTCCCTTGAGGGATGAGAGGAAAAATATGGAACTATTAAACTTTACCACCAGGGAAACCCTTGATACTGTGTCAAACATTAGGGACACCCAAATCAATAGGTCAAGCCCTTGATCTTGAACCTTGCTCTTGTGAAGCTTACGTATGTAGCGGAGAAGCTTAGCCTACCTATAGGTATCCCCAAGAGTTATTTCTGGAGGACCTCTTTTGTTGCTTAGATGTGGCCTCACTCTGTCTAAGCCCAACTCTACAAGTGAAATCATTGTTCTCCTCTGCACGGGGGACATGACATCCAGGGGTGAAAGTCTCCCTGGCAGCATGGGAGATGCCTCCCAAGGATGAGTCCAACCCTGGCACCATGGGATCAACAATGACATCCTGACCAAAAGGGGGAAAATAGGTATAACTAATAAAGTATCAGTGGCAGAGAGAGTTCAAATTGAGTCAAGAGGCCACTCTGGAGGTCACTCTTACACAAGCTTCATTTAGACATTGCTACCTATCATAACTTGCCAAGCCCCAACCAAAACCATTCCAGCCATTCCTAAAGAACACCTAGGACAACATGTAAGATTCTACAAAGGTTCCGTGGGTAACTTTCCAGTAACCTACAACCTCTAGATGGGTCCCTGGCACAGATAAGTCCTGAAACCTAGAGGGCCCAGCCTCTCCAGAACATCAGCTAGTTCCATCTCCCTACCCCATATGTGTTAGTTAGATTCAGTTGTCAACTTGGCCAGGTGAGCATACCTAGTCTTGTTGCCGCAGACATAAGCCAATGGTACATGAACCTCATCTGTTGCTAATTACATCTGCAGTCGGCTAGGAGGCATGTCTGCTGCTATGAGTGATGTTTGACTTAATTGGCTGGTGCTT
This sequence comes from Myrmecophaga tridactyla, assembly GCA_004026745.1. Classification (NCBI taxonomy): domain Eukaryota; kingdom Metazoa; phylum Chordata; class Mammalia; order Pilosa; family Myrmecophagidae; genus Myrmecophaga; species Myrmecophaga tridactyla. The sequence continues at coordinate 90,969 of PVIY010005887.1, forward strand.
AAATGAGAGATCGCAACGTAGCACAGCTAAGCAGCTTGGCATTCCTCATCTCAGCACTTGTAGCTCAGCCCAGGCCTTTGGAGATGCAGAAAGAAGTCACCCCGGGGAAAGTTGTTGGAACCCAGGGGCCTGGAGAGAAGACCAGCAGAGACCATCCTGTGCCTTCCACGTAAGAAAGAGCCTCAGTGGAAAGTTAGCTGCCTTTCCTCTGAAGAACCAACAAAATAAATCCCCTTTTATTAAAAGCCAATCCGTCTCTGGTGTGTTGCATTCTGGCAGCT
>PVIY010005888.1:0-44576 GCA_004026745.1 Myrmecophaga tridactyla
ATGAAATAAAAATAAATAATAGGGGGAACAAATGTTAAAATAGATTTAGTTTGAAATGCTAGTGATCAATGAAAGGGATCAGTAAGGGGTATGGCCTGTAAAATTTTTTTTTCTGTTTGTTATATTTTTCTGTTGTCTTTTTATTTCTTTTTCTGAATTTATGCTAATGTTCTGGGAAATGATCATGATGATGAATATGTAACTATGGGATGATATTGTGAATTGCTGAGTGTATGTGTTGGGAATGTTTGTGTTTCTTGTAATTTTTTTAATTAATAAAAAATTAAAAAAAATTTGATTTGAGAAACCATAGAATTGATTAAACATTTTGTCACAAAGACTAAGTTAAAAAGAAAAGATACCAATCACCAAAATCACAATTTAATGAAGGAATGTCAGCCTTTTAAATGTATGGTGCTGGAATAATTGGACATCAATAGGCAAAACAGAACAAAAAAATAAAGCATCACAACTTAAACTTTATATAAAATTAATTAGAAATGAATCATGGAATGAGCATTAAATTTAAAAAATATAAAACATAAATAAAAACATATGATAAGATCTTCATAATATAAGGCTAGGCAAACATTTTTTAGACAGTTTAGCATATTTAACATGAATCATTAAATAGGATGTTTGAATTTTACTCTAACAAATCTACAAGCTTTTGCTCTTCAAAGAATCATCCTAAGAAGATGAAAAGACAAGCTATAGACTGGGAAAAATATTTGCAAACCGTGTACTCAACATTATTTAGAACATGTAAAGACATCTCTAAATTCCACATTAAAAAAATAACAATACAATTAGAAAAGGTGGGAAAGACCTGGGCTACATTTGACTGAAGAGATGGTATGAAGGTGTGGAACAGTCTGTATCCCAGAAAATCTTGTTCTTGCAATTAATCCATTCCTGTGTTTGTGAACCCATTGTAAGTAGGACTTTTTGATGGTTACTTCAGTTAAGCTGTGACCCACCTCAATCAGGATGAGTCTTAATCCTATTACTGGAGTTCTTTACAACAAAATGAAATTCAGACAAAAGAGAGTGGAAGCCACAGGAAGAGAGAAGCTGAAATGGACCCGGAAAAGAAGGAAGTGATCATGAGATGCCACCATGTGCCTTGTAATTTGACAAAAGAACCTAGGATCCCTGGCAGCGAGCCTGAGGAAGCCACAGTCTTTTGAAAGATAGTATCACTTTAATGATGTCTTGATTTGGACATTTTCCCAGCCTCATAACTGTGATAGAATAAATTCCCATGGTTTTAGCCAAAAAACTTCATGGCATTTTCTTGAGCAGCTCAGAAAACTAAAACAGATGGCTAACAAGCTCATAAAAGTATATTCAACATCATTAGTTTCTAGATTAATAGCAATTACAATTTAAATAAGAATCAGTAAAACCAAATACTGACAAGGATGCAGAAAAATGGGACATTTTGCTGGTGGGCATGTAAAATTATGCAGACATTCTGGAAACCATTTTACAGTTTAGTTTAGAAAACTAAAGATACAGTTAAAAGTCAATCCACTATAATGCACTTTTGGGCATTTATCCCAGAAAAAGTTAACTAATGTTTAGACTAAAATGTGTAGTCAAAAATTTATTTATCTTTATTCATAATAGCCCTAAGCTAGAACAACTCTATAAGATATAATTAATAGATAAATGGTTAAACAAACTGTGGCAAATTTATTCCATGGAAATACAATTCAGTAATGAAAATAAATGAACTGTTGATATATGCAGTAATTTTGTTTAATATTCAGGATGTCTTCAATTTTGAGAGTGGATTCTAAATAGTAAAATACTATATATTTCCATTTATATAATAATTATGAAACTTCAAAAGGCAACACAAGGAATCCTCATGGTGATAAAACTGTTTTCTAGCTCATTTGATGAGTACTTCCTATATTTTGTTGGAAGATTACTGAAATTGCAACTACTAAATCAAATAATTCAACTACTTTTTCCCCTTTTATACTCCACTCCAATTCTCTGAAAATAGTTTGGTCCTAAGCATATAGAAATAAAAATTCATTTTGATAGTCTATGCTGGTTATCTATCACTAAATTAATTTAGTGCTTTAATGGTCAAGGAATTTAATCACTGATATAAACCTTTTGTAAAGTCAATTTTAGATTTTCTCTAAGGTTAGTAAAAGTGGTTAGAAATAAACAGATTCATATAATAAATGTTATCAAAATTTTAGAAAAGCCATCAACAAATATTTTTTTTACCACATGGTAAAAAATATATGTATAATATGAATCCACAGAAAACTAAGAATACGGCTTTCCTAAATCTTAAATGCTTCAGAAATTAAATACTATTTTCCATTTGTATTGCCAGCCAAAATAATGTACATCTTGTCATTACCATCCTCTTATGACTGTTTTAGATGTTTACATTTTATTGTAACACTATGGAGTGGAGAAACTCTTATTGCATCAAGTTCCTTCTGGGATAAATCTCTCAGATGCTATTCAAGCCAAAGAGGATCTTCCAGAGGCCAATTCTGACATCTGGATAAGAAAATTGGGCATAATATTTAAGATACACTGCTATAGTTACAACATAACTATAACAACATGCTGTTGCTGAGAAGGAAAAAGGGAGTGAGCGCTATTCTCAGAACCAGTAAAAGGAGTGGATAATTATTCTCTAGAAATTACCTGTTAGAAAACTCAATATTATGAAAAAATGCAAGATAATTGAAGGCTAGGGATAGACGTCACCAGGGACACCCCTCTAGAGCAGCAGGGCCCCTGGTTTCAGGTAAGTAAGGCTCTTCCATTCTAGGCCTGGCACCTGCATTCAGAGGTCTCCTATGGAAGGACCCTCAGCAGAGGCTTTCCCACAGAACCTTCCTTCACACCTCCCTATCCCAGGGCTTTGGCTAATTCTTCTACAATTTAACTTAGCACTTTCCCACTCCTATCCCTTCTCCCTCTATTCCATGTGCTCCCCCTCCCCACAGGTTCATAACAAATCAGAATCCTTAGCTTTGGGGCTCCTTAGTAATGGAGTAATTCTGATGCCTGCCCTGCCTTTCATCTGACCCCCACCCTATGTCAGTCTGCAGAGGAGAAAACAGGAGCATTTGTGAGCTGACACCAGTTGCTTCAGGAGTTTTTCTTCCTGCTTACCCTGTTGCAGCAAGTGACTGATACTTGACTATTACTTCCAGTTGGTTTCATTGTGCTAAATGACCACCTAAGTACTTGGCAGCCCAACAGCCAGGTTTGCAGTCCCTGATGAAGCTTAATAGAGAACACACTCTGAGAGCAGTGTTCCCAACAGCTGCCATTTTCATACAAAAATGGCATTGCCCTAATCTAGAACCTAGATTGTTCTCTGTGACTCTCCTTTTGGGACTGAATTTTGCATTCAGTCTACCATGGATACCTCTAGCAGATAAGATCTTATATAGTCTATGGCCTAACAGACAGATGAGCAATTTCCAAGGCTGGTTGCACCTGTTGCAGAGCCATTTCTTGCTCTGGACATAGAAATTAGTAGCTTTCCCAGTTATCTGATAGCTGTGTGTTCTAGTTTGTAGCTGCTGGAATGCAATATACCAGAAACAGAATGGCTTTTAAAAAGGGAATTTAAGAAGTTGCTAGTTTACAGTTCTAAGGCTGAGAAAATGTCCCAATTAAAACAATTCTATAGAAATGTCCAATCTAAGGCATCCAGGGAAGGATACCTAGGTTCAAGAAGGTTGATGAAGTTCAGGGTTTCTGTCTCAAGTGGAAGGGCACATGGCGAACAGAGTCAGAGTTTCTCTCTCATCTGGAAAGGCACATAGTAAATATGGTCAGGGTTCCTCTCTCATTTGTAAGGGCAAATGGTGAGCACTGCGTCATCTGTTAGCTTCTTCTCCTGGCTTCTTCTTTCATGAAGCTCCCCTGGAAGCATTTTCCTTCTTCATCTCCAAAGGTCGCTGGCTGGTGGACTCTGCTTCTCATGGCTATGCTGTTCTACTCTGCTCTCTCTGAATCTCTCATGCTCCAAAATATTTCCTCTTTTATAGGACTTCAGAAATTAATCAAGACCCACCCAAATGGGTGGAGATATACCTCTACCTAATCCAGGTATTCTGGTATATTGCATTCCAGCAGCTACAAACTAGAACACACAGCTATCAGATAACTGGGAAAGCTACTAATTTCTATGTCCAGAGCAAGAAATGGCTCTGCAACAGATGCAACCAGCCTTGGAAATTGCTCATCTGTCTGTTAGGCCATAACCCAGTCTTACAACCACTCTTGATTAAATCACGTCTCCAGGGAGATGATCTAATTACAGTTTCAAACATACAATACTGAATAGGGATTAGAAGAAATGGTTGCCTTTAATTAGGATTAAACATGGCTTTTCTAGGGTACATACATCATTTCAAACCAGCACACTATGTATTAGAGTATTATTCCCAAGTGTGGAATTTTCTGCCACTGCAATCTACAGGAGCCCTATAAGCCCTATCCTTTTTTCATCAGAAGAATGCACAATGAAAGCTACAGCACAGAGCCAATCCACAAAACTGCAAAAGGTGTTTTCTTCCGATTTTGTTATTAGCTCTGGGTATATAAATAAACCTCTGTCATAAAAATAACCAAATACAAGCTTAAAGAATTGAGACTTTAGTACATACATATGTTAAGTGATACATAACACAAATAGTTTGAAAAAATTCACTAAACAAATAAAGCATTATATCTTTCCACAATAGGAAGGGGAGAAAACCAGAAAACACTTTGGTAGAGGGAGAATCTGACTCCAAGAGTTAACACATTTAAATATTAAACAGGTTTTAGCATTTAACAGAAATGATAAGGCATAAAAGATTTGAAAGTAAATGGCCAATTCAAAGCAAGAAAACAAAGTGAGAGAAACAATAAATGAGGAATACCAGCCATTGGTTATTCCAGACATATATGTTTTTAGAAATTAACTTCATGCTGGGAAGGGGTGTTGACTCTTTGGGATAGAGGAATGAAATTGGTTGATTTTATTGGTGTGACTGGTACGTCTAGGTTTCAGGACTCCTCTATCATAGGAAAGATCTGGAAGCCTTAAATTTCTGAAGAAATAAATTTACTAAGAACAACTTTTATAGTGTCCTAGAGCCCAGAGCATTCTCTAAGGCTATAGAATTTCAGGAATGGTTGGATGGGGCTGGGCATTCTTTGGTGGTTTTTAATACCTGGCTGAAGTTTGCATAAGAGAAACCTCCAGAATGATCTCTTAACTCCATTTGAAATCTCTTAAACACTGAAACTTAACTTTGTGGCACTTATTTACCACCTTTTGATCAAGGAGTTGTTCTCAGATCTGTGATGTCATAGCCAGGCTCATCACTGGGAGTCATGTCCCAAGTTTCCAGGGAGACTTACACCCCTGGGAATCATTTCCCATGTAGGGGGTAGAGTAGTACGTTTAATTGCAGAGTTGAAAGTTAAAATGTTCATTGCCCAAATATCCCTGATGATTGAGAAAATGATCAGATGAGAATGAGGAAGTATAACTGAGAAGTTAGGATTTAACAAATGGTTATAACTACTAACTCAGAATATAAATTGCTTTTAGTTTCTATTGTATTGGAATAGTCAGAAGGAAATATCTGAAACTGTTGAACTGTAATCCAGCAGCCTTGATCTTAGAAAACGATTGTATAACTATAAAACTTTTATCATCTGACTATGTGATTGTAAAACTTTGTGACTGACATTCCTTTTATCCAGGGAATGGATAAATAAGTAACAATAAAAGACATGCATAAAAAAATAATAGGTTGGGAATATGGGGGAAAATACCCCTGCATAAACTATGGACAATGGTTATGGTACTATTTTAATAGTCTTTTATCAATTGTTACAAATGTAAAAATTGTTAAAAATAATAGAATTCTAAAAAAGTGTTTCATCAATTGTAACAAGATTCCCACATGAGTGGAAGTCGTAGGGGTGGGGTGGTGAATGAGACACCTGTATTTCATATGTGATTGTTCTGTAAACCCACAACTTCTCTAATAAAAAAATATATTAAATATGCTCATGAAACTGAAGGAAAACATGGACAAAGAACTATAAAAATCATAGTCCTTATAACAAAATATGAAAAACTGAGAATTTTAATAAAGAGAAATAAATTCCTAAAAACAATGAAAGAGAAGTAAAAGACAGAAACATACAGTAACTAAAGTTAAAAATTCCCTGCAGAGGTTCATGAAATGACAGGAGTTGGCAGAAAGACTCAGCATTAAGTGGGAGAACTTATACTTTCTGACTTTAAAGCTTATTAAAAAAGTCACAATGGTCAAAACAGCATGGTACTGGCAGAAAGATCAACTCTTTGCTCATTGGAATTGAATTGAGAATTCAGAAATAGACTCTCAGATCTATGGTCAATTGATTTTTGAAAAGGCCCCCAAATCCTTGAAGTGGAACAGAATAGTTTCTTCAATAAATGGGGCTGAGAGAACTGGGTAGCCATAGCAAAAACACTGAAAAAAGACCCTTACCTCACTCCTTATATAAAAAAATTAACTCAAAATGGATCAAAGACCAAAATATAAGAGTCAGTGCCATGTAATTCCTAGAAGAAAATATAGGGGAACATCTGCAAGTGCAGTAATGGGAGGTAGCTTTATAGACCTTACACTCAAAGCACAAGCAATGAAAGAAAAAAATAGATAAATAGAAGCTCCTCAAACACAAATGCTTCTGTGGCTCAAAGGACTTTGTTAAAAAGGTGAAGAGGCAGCCAAATCAATGGTAGAAAATATTTGGAAAACCTATATCTGATGAGGGTTTAATATCTAGTTTATATAAAGAAATCCTACAATTCAACAACAAAAGAACAAAGAATCCAATTATAAAATGGGCAAAAATATAAATAGATATTTTCCCAAAGAAGAAACACAAATGACTAAAAAGCACATGATGAGATGCTCATCTTCATTATCTTTTAGGTAAATGCAAATCAAAACCAAAATGAGATATCATCTCACATCTATAAGAATGGCTGCCATTAAACAAACAGAAAACTACAAATGTTGGAGAGGCTATGGAGAAATTGGGGCACTTCTCAACTGCTGATGGGGACATATAATGATAATGTCACTCTGTAAGGCCATTTGGGGTCTCCTCAGAAAATTAAATATCCAGCTACCCTATGATGTGGCAGTTCCACTACTCAGTATATATCCAGAAGATCTGGAAGAGCAGTGACCCAAATAGATCATTGTTCATAGCAATATTATTCATGATCACCAAAAGATGGAATCAATCTAAGTGTCCATCAAGAGATGAGTGTCCATCAACAAACAAGTTGATAAACAAAATGTGGTACATACATATGTTGTATATGCATACAATGGAATATTATGCCATAGTAAGAAAGAATGAGGTCCTGAAGTATATTAAATATGGATGAATGTTTAGGACATAATACTGAGTGAAATAAGCTAGACACAAAAGGATAGATATAGTATGACTTCACTATTATGGACCCTTGGAATATGTAAACTCAGACTCTCAAAATGCAGAGTGTAGGGGACTAGAGATAGAAACTAGAGAAGGGACAACAGTTACCTATTGTGTATAGACTTGTTAGTGAGATTGAGTTTAAATATATGGGAATGGATATAGATGCTGGTAGTACATTAGTGGGATAATAAATAATAGTGCTATATGGAAGGTAAAAATGATTGAAAGGTGTTGAAAAGCATTGTTCAAAATCATGTAGCTCACCAATTAGCACTACAAATATAAATAAATTCTTGCATGAACTACTTTAAAGTTATGATATTTGACCAAAAGTTAATAGGGTGGTATATGGAAAAGAACTATCTATTGCATACTATGGATTATATTTAACAGGGGTACTTTTAACATGGACTAATATTAACAGGAGTATTTCACTAGTACTACAACAAAAATATATGTAACTAATTGGGGGATATAAGAGTTATAGGATGTTTGGGGCTTTTTCTTTGTTATGGGTGTGTCTATCTATTACTTTTCTCCCTGGAGCAATGAAAACTGTTTAAAATTGAGAGTGATGATTGCACAATTAAGTGAGGATACTGTAAGACATTGATTGCTTATTTTGGATAGAATATATACTATGTGAATGTATCTCAACAAAATCTGAGGATTCAAAGTAAATAACAGAAATGTTCAAGTGCTAGAGAAAATGTAGAGAGAGGTATACCTATCAATGTTGGTAGTGCAACAGAAGGTGGCATCACCTCTGGAGACAATGTCGCAGATCCGCAAGAGGCAATACAAAGGGTCACCGTATAATTAGGCAATCCCTTTACTGGGAATATACTTGGAATAACTGGAAGGGACTCAAATAGAAATTTGCACACTGATGTTTATGACGGCATTGTTCTTGATACCCAACGGATAGAGGTGGCCAAAGGTACATTGAGTAAGACGCATAATGGCAAAATGTGGTTTACACATATGGTGGAATATCATGTGGCCACAGAAAGGAACAAAGTCATGAGGCATGCAATGAGGTGAATTCACCTGGAGGACACTATGTTAGCAAAATAAGCCAGAAAGAAAAAGACTAATATTGATGGTCTCTTTTAGAAAATACTTATAAGAATATTAAGGCCTAGGTTGTGAGCTCTCACAGCGGTCACATTTATTCCTGAGCCTTAAGTCTTATTTCTAAATTCTGAGATGCTGTGCTGTGTATAAATTTGTATTTCCCTGGAACTCTGGTTAACTGTGTGACACCTAAGACTCTGAGAGTTCTACACCTCTGAAAGTTGGCATTACTCCATGCAACAACTGTTAAAGAGGCTGAAAAAGAGATCAGACTTCAATTAGAGATAAGAATGAAGTTGATCTGGTTGGGAATAAGGTAAATCAAAATTCAAGTTAAAGGATTACATTGCCTTTGCAAACTCTACCTAGTATATGTGAACAAAGAAAGAGATTTTTATTTTGTCCAAAACTTAAATTTTCTGTAGCACATAATCTAACTTAACCCATCTGCTCATTTAAACAACCCCCCCCCAAAAAATGGAGCCTAGAATTGGGAATACAGTCTTGTAATTCCATATAGCTTAATGTAATACACTCATACATTCCAGAGTGTGTTGGGTAGATATAAGTATTGAGAAAGTTACTTGAGGGACTGAAGAAAAAATATGGAACTATTAAACCTCCTCACCTGGGAAATTCCTGATACTCTCTCAAACATTAGGGTCTCCCCAGGTAATAGGCCAAGGCCTGGATCTTAAGGCTTGCTCTAATGAAATTTATTTCTGTAATGGGGAAGCAAAGCCTACCTATAATTATGCTTAAGAATTACTTCCAGAGATATCTTTTGTTGCTTAGATATGGCCACTCTCTCTCTAAGCCAACCAGGCAGGTGAACTCATTGCCCTCCCCCCAGATATGGGACATGAATTCCAGGAGTATAAGTCTCCCTGGCAAGTGGGACATGACTCCCAGAATGAGCCTGGCTCTGGCATTGTGGTATCAACAATGCCTTCCTGACCAAAACATAATATAACAAAATAAGCTACCAATAGCTAAAAGAGTTCAAACAGAATCCACAGGGTATTCTAGAGGTTACTCTTATGTAAGCTTTCACTAGATATGGTAAACTGCCACATTATGCCAAACCCCAACCAACAGTATTCTGGAAACCCTAAATAATACCCAGGGCTCTGAGACTCTATAAAAGTTTCACTCACTATGTATATTTTTCAGAAACTTAAAACTTACAGATTATTCCTATGCCAGATAAGCCCTGAAACCCAGAGGCACCAGTCTCCAAAAATATCAAACAATTGCGTTCCCCTACCCCAAAATGTTGACACCACTTTTCAACATGATGTTAGAATGGTCATTTCCCAAATACCCTGAAGATTGTGAGAAGAATCAAATGAGAGGGAGGCATTGTAACAGAGAAGTCATATTTTAACAAATTATTGGGACTACCAAATCACAATGTTGACATTTCTTCTTAGTTTTCTCATGTATTAAAACATCTAGAAGGAAATACCTGACACAGTGGAACTACAACCCTAATTGTATTATGAAATTTGCTCTATAACTACTTGTTAAACTGTATTTTGAATTTTATTGGTTTTCAGCATATATGTTATATTTCACAATAAAACATTTTTAAAAAAGTGAGGAGTAGATTAACTGATCCTTGATAAACAAAAGAGGAGGAAGTACTTCCCCACTAGAACTGCCCAATAAGCCAACAGAAGGCAGTACTTCAGAATGAATGGCAGTATATTGTACAGTGGATTGAAGAAGCATAAAGAAGTAAAGATGTCTGATAAAGGTAAACATAAGGGTAATTATAAATTCTGGCACTGTTGCATTGCATTTTTTGGTATGTAACTCTCCTTTTAATTCTTATAGGTTATAAAATGGAAATTCATTAAATATAATGATAACTCTATGGTTTTGACATATATGCATAAAATATATGCAGCAAGTACATAAAAATGGTGGTGGGATAAAAGAATATAGGAGCAAAGTTCGTGTATGCTACTGAAGTTAAGTTGGTATCAAATCCAATGTGATTGCTATAGATATGGGAAGTCAAATTTAAGGCCCATTGTATCCAAAAAGAAAATATCTGAAAAATTTGTATGTAAGGAAATGAGCAATTGTGCTACAAAAACAAATAAATATGAAAGTAGACATTACAAAGAAATGGAGGTGGGAGGGAATAATTTATGAGGATCACATAACACAATAGCAGAAGAAATCCCTGCATTAATCTTAATTTCTTTAGATGAAAATGTATTTAATTTCCCATCAAAGGCAGAGATTTGCAGAATGGATAATGAAGTATGACCAATTTATATGCTGCTTACAAAAAACTCACCTTAAATTGAAAGACAAATTTGAAAGATGGGAAACAACCTCCCATGTAAGCAATAACTAATAGAGAGCTTGAGAAACTGTAGAAAAATCAGATAAAATAGACTTTGGCCAAAAACTATCATGAAAGAAAATGAAGGACACATTATTTTAAAGAGGACAATTCAAAAAAGTGTAACAATCATGAAAACATGCATGCACCTAGAGCAATGCCCCAAAATATATGTAGAAGATATTGACATACTTGAAAAGAGTATTTAGAATTCTAGAGTAATAGTAAGGTACTTACATACACCACTTTGAATAATGGATAGAAAGTCTTGTAAGAAAGTAAAAAAAGGAAATAGTACACTCGAATTATACCATAAACCAACTAGACCTAAAAGAAAAATATAGAACACTGCTCTCAAAAGCAGCAGAATACACTTTCTTCTCTAGTGAAGGTAGTCATTATCCACAATAGACAATATGTCAGATCAGGAAAAATATATCAATACACTTATAAATTTTGTAATATATCTAATATAGGTTTTCTAGCCACAAAAGCTACAAATCAATGACAGAGGAACTACTGAAAAATTCACAAATATGTGCAAATAAAGAAGAAATACTTAAAATACCAATGGGTCAAAGAAGTAATTACAGGGAAATGATAAAATATCTTGAAGCAAATGAAACTTAAAGCACACAATACTAAAACAAATGGATGCAGTGATAATATCACTGACAGGTAAATTTGTAGCTCTAAATTCTCAAATTATAATGAAAGAAATTTCTCAATTCAGAAACAATACAACTGAGGATTCAAGGAAAAGAACAAACTAAAAGTGAGCATAAGGAATGAAATAGGAGCAATTATACTGAAGATAATTGTAATAGAGAATTAAAACAAATAGAAAGAATCGGTGTAAGCAAAGATTGCTTTCTGGAAAAAGATCAATAAAACAGACAAACCTTCTTCTAGAACGACAATAAAAAAAGGAGAGTACATAAATAGCTAAAATCAAAAAAGAAAGGGGGGCATTACTACCAACCCTTCAGAAATAGTGAATGATTTTAAAAGTATTAGTGTGCACAATTGTACACCAATACATTAGATAAACTACATGAAATGGGAAAATCCTAGAAATATGAAAACTAATTATACTGACTAAAGAAGAAATAGAAGATATCAACAGAACAATAACATAAAATGAGACTGAACCAATAGACAAAAAGCTCCCAACAATGAAAATTCCAGGACCAGATGTTCTCACTGGTGAATTTTATGAAACATTCCAGGAAGAATGAACATGAATCCTCTGCAAACACTTTCAAAAAAACTGAAGAGGATGGAACAGTTTTTAACTCATTCTATGAAGGCAGAATTATAGTAATCCATAGGCAAGTAAGCATACCACAAGAAAATAACAGACTAATATCCATTATCAGTACAGATGCAAAAATCCTCAGCATAACAGTAACAAACCAAATACAACAGAGCATTAAAATAATTATACACCATGATAAAAGGTGATTTATTCTATGCATGCAAGAGTGTTTCTCAGAGCAATTAAGATAATATATCACATTAATAAAGTACAGGGAAATACCAGATTATCATTTCAATGCAGAAAAGCTTTCTGACGCAAACCAGCACACCTTCCTGATAAGAAAAATATGAAAATTAGGAATAGAAGAACCATATTTTTCATGTCAACGGATATATATGAAAACTCACCACTGACACACCTAATTGTGAATGACTGAACACAATCCTCCTGATATCAAAAACATGAAAAAGAAGCCCAATGTCAACATTTCTATTTAATATGGTACTGCAATTTCCAGCCAGATGATTTAAGCAAGAAAAACAATGAAAGTTATCTAAATTAGAAAGGAGAAGTGAAACACTCCTTATTTACAAATAACATGATCCTATATATAGCAAATCCTAGGAAAAATGTACAACAAATTTGCTAGACCAAAATAAACAAATACAAGAAAATGGTGGGTTACAAAACCAATATACAAAAAGTAGTAGCATTTCCACACACTATTAATGAAAAATCTTAAGAGGAATTCAGGAAATCTATTCTTCTGCAATAATAACAATTTGTATCAAACATTTAGTAATAAACTTAATCAGGAATTGAAGGACTTATATATAGAAAACTAAAAAAATTTAAGACAACTTATATAAATGGCAGGATATTGCATAGTCATGGATAGGAAGACCAAATATTGCTAAGATGTCAATATTGTCAAAATTATTTACAGCTTCAATAAACATAACAACAAATATTTTGCAAAATGGAAACTCCAATCATCTAAAATTCTATGGAGGGTGGGCCACGGTGGTTCAGCAGGCAAGAATGCTCACCTGCCATGCCAGAGGACCTGGGTTCGATTCCCAGTGCCCGCCCATGTAAAGTAAAAAAAAATTCTATGGAAAAATAAGGGCCATGAATTGCAAAAAAAAATCTTGAAAAAGAATAAAATTGGGGGACTCACACTTTCTGATTTTAAAACTTATTAAAAGGTATAGCAGTCAAGATAGACAGCTCTGACACAAGGTTACATACACAGAAAAACAAAATTGAATTTAGAGTTCATAAATAAAACTTATTTGTATGGCTTTTGATTTTTAACACAGGTGCCATGTCCACTCAGTGGGCAAAGAAAAGCCTCTTTAACAAATGGTGCTGTGGTAACTAGATATCAATATAACAATGAATGAAATTAGGCCCATACTTTACATCATATGCAAAAATTAAAACAAAATAAATATAGAAGCTACAATCATAAACCTCAGAAAAAATGGAATAATCTACAGAACATTGCAGTAACCAATGTATTTTTTGTTACAACAAAAAAGCACAAGCAAAAAAAGTATAAATAGTGAAGTTGGACACATAAAAATTAAAATCTTTTGTGCATCATAAGACATTAAGAAAGTTTTAAAAGGCAGCATGCAGAATGGGAAAAATCAGTTGCAAATTATATGTATATATGGGTTTGATATCCACAATATAGAGAGACTCATGTAATTCAGGAACATAAAGAAAAAGAACAAAATTTTGAAAATAGTCAAAAGATTTGAAAAGATATTTCTGGAAAGAAGATAAATGTTTAAAAGTTCATTAAAAACATAAAAAGCAAAATGTCACTAGCCATTAAGGGTATGCAAATCAAGACCACAAAGTTATCACTTCATGTGCCCTGAAATGTTTTTTTTTTAATGGAAAATAACAAGGGATTATGAGATGGTGGAGAAATCAGCAACCTTAATGAACAATTGCTGAGAATGTAACAAATTGCAGCTGCTTTGGAAAACAATTTGCCACTTCTTCAAAAAATTAATGCAGAACTATCCATGACTTCGTAATTCCACTTCTAGGAATATACCCCAAAGAATTGAACACAATGACTCAAACATATTATAGCCAAGTTGTAGAAGAAATCAATGTATATGTTAATAGAATAATTGATACACAAATAGTCTAAATATACAATGAATTATTCAGCCACAACATGAAATTCTCATACGTGTTAGAAAATGAAGGAATCTACAATCATGGTAGTAAAATAAGCAAAACACAGAAGGGAAAATATAATGTTTTACTTATATGAAATACCTAGAATAAGCAAATTCAGAGGGACAGAAATAAATTTAGGTTACCAGGGACTGGAGAGGGGGTGGGATAAAGAGCGATTGCTTAACTAACTGATAAGTGAGAGTGGGTTTGTGCAAAGGTTTGGTAATGGTTGATAGTAATGGGAGCAAAAATTTAGAATGCAATTAATGCCTTTGAGATGTACAGATGAAAGTGGTACAGATGGAAAAAATTGCTTGGAATATATGTATTTTTATACAGTAACTTTTTAAATTAGTGATAAAAATAGATTGCATGCACATACTATAAACTATCACTATTACACTTTATTTTACATGATGTCAATCTTTAGATTCCCTAAGATCCTGTACCTGATCTAAATCAATGCTTTAACTACCAGTTGAATTTGCCATATATATATATATATATTATTTAGTTGCATGGTCCAGGAATCAAATATGGGTCTCATGCATGGAAGTTGTGCATTCTACCACTGAACCCCGAATCTGCCTGATATTTAAATGAAATAATTGCCTCATGATTCTCACAATCTGTTTTAGCGTCACTGGAATTGCTGGTGCAGAATGTTTCATGAACTTGTTCTCCATTCATTGAGAATTTTCTGACGAAAGGCTTATTCCCTTGAATCACTGCTGGTAGAGTAAAGAACACTGTTGAGTATTATTCCCAAAATGTATGTATAAAAAGTGTTTTGTAAGTATGATGGAATAATACATAGTGCATGAAAATGAACTTTTAGTGGAATAATCCAGAAAAAAAAATGTGACTTGAATGTGAAAAAGTAAAATGAAAACATGCTATCATAGCCTACATTTTCAAATAGTTTATCAGAGAAGGGAATGAGAAGTAAATAATGAAAAAGAGCAACAGGGCCTGGACTATATATTTATTGCTTATTTTATGAACACAGAGGAAAAATCAGTACATGAGTAATACTTATAGAGAGGTGAAGTTGATGAAATAAGAAACTGTGTATAGGAGTGTACAACGAGTAGGATCAATGAGAATGGGCAAAAGAGCTAGAGGATTATGAGCCTGGAGTCAGACAACAGAGCACATCATGGGTGTTCTGGGATTCCAGCTGTGGGCAGCTGACTGAGAATCATGTGGAATGGAGGGCAAAGTCCCTGAAGGTGAAAAGTGCAAAGAAGTTAAGGCTGTGTAATGGTCAGGTTCATGTGTCAACTTGGCCAAGTTGTGTTACCTGTTTGTCTGGTTGGGCAACTGCTGACCTGTCTGTTGCAATGAGGACATTTCATAGAATTAGATCATGATCACGTTGGCTGCATCCACAGCTGATTCCATTTGTAATCAACCAAAGGGAAGTGTCTTCTGTAATGAGTGATGCTTAACCTAATCATGGGAAGCCTTTTAAGGAGGATTCAGAAGAAACAGGCTATTTCTGTTTTGGCTGGTGAGCCTCTCTTGTGGAGCTCATCCAGACAATCCATCAGAATCCTCGGCTTCACAGCCTGTCCTGCAGATTTTGGATCTGCATTCCCATGGTCATGTGAGACACTTTTATAAATTTTATATTTGCGAGTGTTCCCTATTGATTCTGTTTCTCTAGAGAACCCTAACCAATACATCTTGATACTAGGAGAGGTTCTTAAGAAACAGAACCTTAAAAATGGGTTTTTATGAATGGTTTTCTACTCTGACTGGACTCCAAGGCACTAAGGACTGATTCCCATAATCAGAATGACACTCCCAATCCATGGAGTGAGTTGGCAAAAGAGATAGCCAAAATATCACCATTAGACTCTCCTAATGTTTCACTTGTATGAAGCCAGGCTCTGGGGGATAATATTTTTGACACCTTTACAGAGTCTTGTAGAAATAAGAGGTATAGAGATATTGGCTGGTTGTTGTTAGATACACTGGCTAAATTAAGGAGTGAAAGGGATGGGCTTAAGGCTTCAAACAAGAAGCTTAAGCACCGTCTGACAGATGTAGATGTTTCTATGATTATTCTGAAGGAAAATCTTATTTCCTGTAACTGTAGACTTGAGATCTCTGAAATCAGACTCAGAATCTTATTGTTAGAGTAGGAACTTTACAACGTAAATTGAAATCTCAATCTTGCATGGTGTCTGCCGTTAAAGTGAGGGCATTGATTGGAAAGGAGTGGGACCCTGAAAAATGGGATGGTGACATTTGGATTGGTAATGATGTCGGGGAAGAGGTTGAAACCTGTGATCATGCTGAGTCTTCTCTAGATAACCCTGTTATAGTTTTCCCTGAGGACATAACCACCACACCTCCAGCCTGCCTTGAGGGGTTGGCCACCCAACTTCCTCCTGAAGGGATTAGCCCTAGAGTGATTTATCCTGTTTCACCAGATGAAACTGCAAATGAAGGCCCTTAAGCAAATGGCTTGGAAGATATTTCTAATTCTTTTCATGACCCACCCCACCACCCCTCATTTCTTCTAGACCTATAACTAGACTAAAGTCCCAACAGGCCCCTAAAGATGAGGTACAAAGTATCACACATGAGGAGGTATGTTATACTCCAAAAGAACTGTGTGAGTTTTCCAACTTATATAGACAGGAATCAGGGGAATATGCGTGGCAATGAATTTTAAGGGTGTGGGATAATGGTGGGAGGGATATAAGGCTGGATCAGGCTGAATTTATTGATATGAGCCCACTAAGCAGAGATTCTACCTTCAATGTTATAGCTTGAGCAGTTAGAAAAGGTATTAACTGTTTGTTTGGATGGTTGGTTGAAACATGGATCAAAGGTGGCCAACATTACCTGAGGTTGAAATGCCAGAACTGCCCTGGTATAATGTAGATGAGGGGATCCACAGGCTTAGAGAGATTGGAATGTTAGAGTGGATTTATCATGCAAAGCCTGCTCTTACACCCCAGGAATGTCGGGAGGATGCACCTTTTACCAGAACAGTGAGAAATATATTTGCAAGACTAGCACCATCATCCCTAAAGAGCTCTGTGATTGCACTTCTCTGTATGTCAGATATTACTGCAGGAACTGTTGTCACAGAGCTGGAATCCTTAAACACAATGGGGATGATGGGATCCCAAGTTGGCAGAAGCCAGGTGGCAGCACTTAATCGCCAAAGACAGGGTAGACATGGCTATTATAATAGACAAGAAACTCAAAGCAGGCATCAAAATTATATGACACACAGAGATTTGTGGCATTGACTAGTAAATCTTGGGGTACCTAGAAATACACTAGAAGGGCAGTCTACTAAATTCTTGTTCAAACTGTATAAACAAGAGCTCTAGGTCAAGTGAACATAAGTCTAACCTGAATTACAAAAACACAGAGTCAAGGCCCCTTAATCAATTTCCAGACTTGAAACAGTTTACAGCTGCAGAGCCCCTTGAATGAAGGTGAGGCCAGGTACTTTTGGGAGAGAACCCTGTTGCACTGCCAAAAATTTATACTGTTAATCTTCCTCCAAGCCAAGGAGACCGAAGGCCTTTTACCAGGGTAACTGTGCACTGGGGAAAAGGAAATGATCAGATATTTTGGGGATTATTAGACACTAGTTCAGAAGTGACATTAATTCCAGGGGACCTAAAACATCACTCTGGTCCACCAGTCAGAGTGTGGGCTTATGGAGGCCGGGTGATCAATGGAGGTTTGATCACAGTGGTCCAGTGGGCCCCCAGCCCCATTCTGTAGTTATTTCTCCAGCTCCAGAATGTATAATTGGAATAGACATACTGAGCAACTGGCAGAATCCCCACATTGGCTCTCTAACTCATGCAGTGAGGGCTATTATGGTGGGAAAGGCCAGTGGAAACCACTAGAACTGCCCCTACCAAGCAAAATAGTAAATCATAAGCAATACCAGATTCCTGAAGGGATTGCAGAGATTACTGCCACTCTTAAGGACTTGAAGGATGCAGGAGTGGTGATTCACACCACATCCCCATTCAACTCTCCTATTTGGCCTGTGCAGAAAACAGTTGGGTCTTGGAGGATGACAGTGGATTATTGTAAGCTCAATCAGTTGGTAACTACAATTGCAGCTGCTGTTCCAGATGTGGTATCATTGCTTGAGCAAATCAATACATCCCCTCGTACCTGGTATGCAGCTATTGATCTGGCAAATGCTTTTTTCTGAATAGCTATTAGTAAGGACCACCAGAAACAGTTTGCTTTCAGCTGGCAAGGTCAGCAATATACTTTCACTCTCTACCTCAGGAGTATATCAACTCTCCAGCCCTATGTCATAATCTTGTCTGCAGAGACCATGATCATTTCTTCCTCCCACAAGACACCACATTGGTCCATTATATTGATGATATCATGCTGATTGGACCTAGTGAGCAAGAAGTAGCAACTACTCTAGATTTACTGCCAAGGCATTTGTGTGTCAGAGGATGAGAGATAAATCCAACAAAAATACAGGGGCCTTCTACCTCAGTGAAATTTCTAGGTGTCCAGTGGTGTGGGGCATGTCGAGATGCTCCTTCCAAGGTGCAGGATAAGTTGTTGCATCTGGCCCCTCCTATGACCAAAAAAGAGGCACAATGCTTAGTTGGTCTCATTGGATTTTGGCGACAACATATTCCTCATTTGGGTGTGCTACTCCAGCCCATTTATTGAGTGACCAGAAAAGCTGCTAGTTTTGAGTGGGGACATGAACAAGAGGAGGCTCCGCAACAGGTCCAGGCTACTGTACAAGCTGCTTTGCCTCTTGGGCCATAATGATCTAGCAGAGCCAATGGTGCTGGAAGTGTCAGTGGCAAATAGAAATTCTGTCTGGAGCCTTTGGCAGGCTACTATAGAAGAATCACAATGCAGACCCTTAGGATTTTGGAGCAAAGCCTTACCATCTGCTGCAGATAACTGCTCTCCTTTTGAGAAACAGCTTTTGGTCTGCTACTGGGCCTTGGTAGGGACTGAACCCTTAACAATGGGCCACCCAGTTCCCATGAGACCTGAGGTGCCTATCATGAGCTGGGTGTTGTCTGAGTCACCAAGCCATAAAGCTCGGCATGCTCAGCAGCACTCTATTGTAAAATGGACATGGTATATAAGAGATAGAGGCAGAGCAGGTCCTGAAGGCACAAGTAAGTTACATGAAGAAGTGGCCCAAATGTCCATGCTCTCCACTCCTGCCACATTACCTTCTCTTTCCCAGACCAGAGCTATGGCCTATTGGGAGTTCCTTACAGTGAATGGACTGAGGAAGAGAAAACTTGAGCCTGGTGTACAGATGGTTCAGCATGATATGCAGGTACCACCTGAAAGTGGATAACTGCAGCACTACACCCCCTTTCTGGGGTGTTCTTGAAGGACAATGGTGAGAGGAAATCCTTCCAGTGGGCAGAACTTCGAGCAGTGCTCCTGGTTGTTCATTTTGGTTGGGAGGAAAACTGGCCAGAGGTGTATTTGTATACTGACTCATGGGCTATTGCTAATGGTTTGGCTGGATGGTTAGGGACTTGGAAAGACCATAATTGGAAAATTGGTGACAAAGAGGTCTGGGGAAGAAGTATGTGGATAGACCTTTCTGAGTGGGCTAAAAACATGAAGATATTTGTGTCCCATGTGAATGCACTCCAGAGGGTGACTTCAGCAGAGGAAGGTTTTAATAATCTAGTGGGTAAGATGACCCGTTCTGTGGATACCAGTCAGCCTCTTTCCCCAGAAACTCCTGTCATTGCCCAATGGGCTCATGAACAAAGTGGTCATGGTGGTAGGGATGGAGGTTATGCATGGGCTTAGCAACATGAACTTCCACTCACCAAAGCTGACTTAGCTACAGCCACTGCTGAGTGCCCAATCTGCCAGCAGCAGAGACCCACACTCAGCCCCTGATATGGCACCATTCCCTGAGGTGACCAACCAGCTACATGGTGGCAGGTTTATTACATTGGACCACTGCCTTCACAGAAGGTGCAGTGATTTCTTCTAACTGGAATAGACACATACTCTGGATATGGGTTTGCTTTCCCTGCACGCAATGCTTCTGCCAAAACTGCCATCCATGGATTTACAGAATGCCGTATCCATCATCATGGTATTCCACATAGCATTGCTTCAGATCAAGGAACATGCTTCACAGCAAATGAAGTGCAGGAATGGCCACATGTTCATGGAATTCTCTGGTCTTACCATGTTCCCATCATCCAGAAGCAGCTGGATTGATAGAACAGTGGAATGGCCTTTTGAAAACTCAATTACAGTGCTAACTAGGTGGCAATACCTTGAAAGGCTGGGTAAATGTTCTCAAGGAAGCTGTATATGCTCTGAATTAGCATCTGCTGTATGGTGCTGTTTCTCCCATAGCCAGGATCGATGGGTCCAGGAACTAAGGGGTGGAATGGGTGTGGTACCACTCACTATTACAACTAGTGATCCACTAGGAAAATTTTTCTTCCTATCCCTGCAATCCTGAGCTCTGCTGGTCTCCAAGTTTTAGTTCGAAAATGGGGAGTGCTTCCTCCAGGAGAAACACCAATGATTCCACTGAACTGGAAGTTGAGACTGCCATCTGGTCACTTTGGGCTACTTATGCCACTGGATCAACAAGCCAAGAAGGGGATTACATAATTGTCTGGGGTGATTGACCTTGACTATCAGGATGAAGTAGGACCGCAACCTCATAATGGAGGTAAATAAGTGTTTTCTTGGAATATAGGAGATCCCGTAGGGCTCCTTTTAGTACTACCATGCCTTGTGATTAAAATCAATGGAAAAATGCAAAAGCCCAATCCAGACAGGACTACCAATGGCTCTGAAACTTCAAGAATGAAGGTTTGGGTCACTCCACCAGGCAAAGAACCATGGCCAGCTGAAGTGCTTGCTGATGTAAAGGGAACATGGAATGGGTAGTGGAAGAAGGTAGTGATAACTATGAACTTCGACCACGTGATCAGTTACAGAAATGAGGACTGTAATGCTGTTCTGTTCATGTTATACTATTTAAGTTGTAAGATATCAGGTTTAAGAATGAATGATGCCCAAGGATTTGTGCCCTATTCTGGAGAGATTTAATATCTTTCCAGTTATATGCAGGATAGTTGAGTATTGTTAGGTAAAAGAAGAAATGCGCGTTTTATTTGGAAATTTGGTATGGTTTAAGGTGACATATGTAGCTGCCAAGTTGACAAGGGGTGGACTGTCATGGTCAGGTTCATGTGTCAACTTGGCCAAGTTGTGGTACCTGTTTGTCTGGTTGGGCAAGTGCTGGCCTGTCTGTTGCAATGATGACATTTCATAGGATTTGATCATGATCACGTCGGCTGCATCCACAGCTGATTCCTTTTGTAATCAACCAAAGGGGTGTGTCTTCTGCAATGAGTGATGCTTAATTTAATCATGGGAAGCCTTTTAAGGTGGATTCAGAAGGGACTAATACCAGTGTTCATTGCAATAAACCTATAAATCTTTTTGCATGTTTTAAAAAGGCATGTAGAAGTGACAGCAACTGGCTATCGGGAGACACCTGCCAAGGTCAATCCAATTGAACCGGCAGCCATACACCCCTTCTTCATTGCATAAGCAAAAAGGTATAATTAGTAGATAAACTATAATTTAAGCATGTGTATAAGTGACAATCAGGACAAGTAAAACCAAGGGAGGTAAAATTAATAGTTCCAACTAAAATAACAGAAGGCTCAGGAATACATGCCCTAATATATCTGGCTTCACTCTGATTAAATTGAAAGGCATAACTTCCTAAATTATTTTGATATTTCCCATTCCAATAATATAAAGGATGTAATCCAAGTATTAACTTCCAAGGAGAACTTTGCTTAATCCCCGATTGACCCATGGGAGATGGTTCTGCATATCCTTTATCTTTCCAATGAATACTAGAGTTAGCAGTAGCCCACTTAGAAGAATTGTTTGTATGCCACATCAATTCCATATCTTGGCCATAGTTATTACAGACCAGATACCCCTTATTCCATAATTCCATAAGAACCATTATATAACACTGATCATTTCATTACATGGTATGGTTCCCAATAAATATGCTTGGTGGGAGGGTTCCTGTCAAGAATTTCATAAGAGTTACATAATGGAGCTGAATTAGGAATTTGATCAGAATAATTCATTCAGGTGAAATTGAATGTCATAGCGCTTAACAAAGTGATATTAACATGTCTATGGCCTGATTTTGGCTCCCATAAAAGCCAGTCTTGTTCTTTGTATCCTAAACATGAAGAATCATTTTTTTTTGTATTTTACTAAAGCATATGGGAAATGTTTCTTTACCCATGTTAATACTTATATTGTATTCCTTCCCTTCTTCATGAGGAATCAAAGGCAACCTCAAGTCAACAGGTCCAGGTAGAAATTTTGATTCATTAATATAAACATGTACCTTTGGATCCCCCCATTCTACTGGTTGTAACAAAGGTGGGTTTGGAACATAAGCCCAATAAGAATGATTTTCCACAAAGGTCGTACTTACCATTTGCATAACCATATCCATTTCATATTGATTCCTCCTTTTCAGCTGAACTAGGCTTTATGAGTCTAGCTGGTACTCAGGGGCTTTCTTTTGTAACTAGATCTGTAATGACAAGAGCATAACCTCATCCCCACAATTTTATTATTCCTTTTTTCCCCATATTGATCTTGTACATCTTTCCAATATATGGATTGATTTATATCATTAATTTTTTGTCTTTTATTCCTAACTAAACTTCTATAACGCTTTTCTGCTGGAGTGATTGAAGCATTTCCATATATATTAAGAAAATTTAGTGTAAAAAGTACTTTAGCCAGTTTATCTCTTGGGCTTTGTACCATGAATGCATCCTCATCTCCCCCTTTTTATTTTACTAATAGATCCTTAAATGTTCCATGAGCTCGTTCAATAATTGCCTGACTGGTGGGGTTGTATGGAATTCCAGTAATATGTCAAATATTATAAGTATTACAAAATTGCTGAAAAGCTTTACTAGTGTAACTAGGACCATTGTCTGTTTTTATTTCTTTAGGACAGCCCATGACAGAAAAGTTTGCTAATAAATGGGACCGCACATGACAAAATCGCTCTCCACTTTGTATAGTAGCCCAAATAAAATGAGAGAACATATCAATTGTAAATGATATGTTATTGTAAATGGCCAAATGATGGAATGTGAGTGACGTCCATTTGCCAAGGTTGATTTGCTTCCAAACCTCAAGAATTAACTCCTGGAGAGAATGGAGCATGATGAAAAGGGCCACAAGTAGGGCATTGAGCAATAATTTCTTGGGCTTGTTGCTTAGTTAATTGAGGAAATTTAATCTGTAAACCTTTGCTATTGACATGAGTTAAATTATGCCAGTGCTGGGGTTCTTGGACAGGAGAGACTAATTTATCTATTACATCGTTTGTGAAGCTAAAGCACCAGGGAAATTGGAATGTGATCTAATGTGAGTAATGAATAGAGAATGAGAGTGAGACTGTATATGTTGCTGTAATTGATGAAATAAGTCAGATAATTCTTCCTGGAGTATAATAACAGCTGTTTCAATAAATATAAACGATTGTTGAACATATTCCGAATCAGTGACTATATTGATAGGATGTTGGTATAAGGATAATACCTCAATCACAGCTGCAAGCTCCGTTTTTTTGTGCAGATGTATACAAGGTTTGCCAATTTTCTGTTTTGTCACAAGAATGATATGCAGCCTTACCATTACTACTACCATCTGTAAAAAATGTTGATGCATTAGAGATGGGTTCCGATTTTATAATTTTTGGAATTATCCATTTAGTACGTTTAAGAATTGAAATAATTTATAATGATTACCTATAATTCCATGAAAGTCACTTAAGCAAATTTGCCATTGCATATTTTCCATATATAAAAGTTCAATTTCTGTTTTTAAGAGGTTTAATATTATGGAAGCAGGATCTTGCCCTATGAGTTGATGCATACGACATCTTCCTTTTTGAATTATTTCAATTATTTTATCGAGGTATGCTTTGAGTCTTTTGTGAGAATGATTAGGTAAAAAAAAAATCCATTCTAGTATCCCATCTTGCCATGATATCCCAGTTGGTGAATATAAGGTAAAAATAATCAATAAACATACTGGTTCGTTAAATTGTATTCTGGTTAATTGGCCGGTAGAGATCCAATCTCCCACTAATTGTAATTCTTGTAGTGCTGCAGGACTTAATTGTCTAGGACTGCATAAATCCGAATCTCCTTGTAATATACTAAATAAATTATGTAACATGTTGTTAGGAATTCCCAGATAGGGTCGAACCCAATTAATATGTCCTAGTTATTTTTGAAAATCATTCAATGTGTGAAAGCAATCTTTTTGTATTAGTATTTCTTGAGGGATAATTTTTTTGTTCTTCAATTTTCATTCCTAAGTACAAGAAAGGATATTGAGTCAATTTTTTCAGGGGCAATTTTAAGCCCATATTGTGACAATAAAACTAATAATTCTTTGAAGACCTGATCTGAAGTAGTTTGGGATGCATGGGCTAATAAAATATCAACCATGTAATGTATGACAAGAGCTGTTGGAAATTTAATGCATAATTGTTCTAATGGCTTATGAACATACATTTGACAAACAGTAGGGCTATTCATAATTCCTTGCAGAAGTACACACCATTGAAACCTTTGCATAGGTCTTTGATTATTAGTAGATGGGACCGAGAATGCAAATTTTTCTCTACCTTTTAGATGTAAGGGAATAGTGAAAAAACATTCTTTTAAATCAGTAATTATTAATTTCCAGTCTTTGGATATCATAGCTGGTTGAGGGATTCCTGGTTGTAGAGCCCCCATGGGCTACATTACCTTGTTTACTGCTCTTAAATCAGTAAGCATTCCCCATTTACTGGATTTTTTCTTTATAACAAATGCAGGTGAATTCCAAGGACTCATTAAAGGCTCAATATGTCCTTCTTTTAATTGTTCATTTACTAATTCTTGCAGAGCATGTAGCTTTTCTTTTGTTAAGGGCCATTGATCTATGCATATAGGTTTTTCAGTTTTCCAAGTGATAGGAACTGCCATGCTCTGAAAGGTATCAATGGCCCCTAAGATAAATTTGAGGATGCTGAAGGATAACCCAATCCCCTTCTATCATTAGCTTGCCTAGTGATAGGATATATCATTTTGAAAAACACATGTTTTGCCTTTTCAGATATGGCAGAGATATGTCCATGTGCTCCCCCTTGACTTAATAAGTCCTTACCCCATAAATTAATGCCCACTTTAGCCACATATGGTTGAAGCTTTCATTTCTGGCCCTCGAGGCCTAATACAATGAACTCAGTTGTACTCTGATATACATCAGTCATAGTGCTGACTCCTGTAAATAAACTAGGCACCTTTTGTAAAGACCAAGATTGTGGTCAAAATTTTTTAGCTAAAATGGTGACATCATCTCCAGTATCTACTAATCCTAAAAATATTTTTCCATTAATAGTAACAGTAATTTCAGGGCAGTCATCTCCTATAAAAGTTTGCCAACAAATATTGTTTCCAGTGTATCCAAAGCCTCCTTCCCTTTGATTGGTAATGCATCAGGCTTATGATATGGTAGTAAAAGTAATTGAGCTATTCTTTGCCCATTATAACTTGAAAAAGATTTATTTGATTGAGCCATAACTTTAATTTCTTGTTTATAGTCACTGTCTATCAGTCCAATTTTAATCGATAGCCCTTGTAATGTAAGACTACTTCTTCAAATAATAAACCTAACCGTGTTTTCTGGAATAGGGCCACAAACTCCTGTAGAAATTAAAGACACTCTCATTTCAGAGTTAAAGTGATAGTTTCAGCTGAAGGTAAGTCAATTGCTGCACTTCCCTTTGTAGCTGCTTTTAGTTCTGTGACTGGGATGCATGCCTCTGGCTGTTGCTGACTGGCATGGCAAGAGAGCTGCTCATGAGGGTCCTGAGCTAAGGCTGCAGCTCTGTTTCATGACATGATTGGCTGCCCATTTTTATGGAGTTTAGAATGACATTCATTAGCCCAATGAAACCCTTTTTGACAAATAGGACATTTTTTACTAGGCCCTGGTTGTTGCTGTAACCTTTTATTTTGAACAGGAGAGCCCTATACTCCTTTTGAAAGTGCCCACTTTTGCCACATTTATGACAATTTCCTTTTCTCTGCTGTAAATTATTAAGTCTCATGGCTGCTGCGAGTAGAGAAATTTGGTAAGAAGGTGAACTGATATCCTGACAAGCGCTAATATAATCTTGATTGTCTCCAGCAGCTTTAATAGGACAAATTGCCTTTTTACACTCAGAATTTGCATTATCAAAGGCTAGAGTAAGCAAACTTAAACCTTTAGCTTCAGGAATTTGGACAGTTTTTTGGACAGCATCCTTAAGTCAAGCCACAAATTTAGCATATGGCTCTGTACTGCCTTGAATTATTTTTCCAAAAGAGACTGTAGGAGACCGAGGAGAGGCAATCTTTCTCCAGGCACTTAGACAAGTATTACAAACTTGTGTAATAGCTTGATCATCATACTGCAATTGTCTTTGCAATCCAGTCCACGCTCCAGTTCCTGTTAATTGTTCAGCGGTAATAGGAATAGGTGGTTGTTGATTAGCATTCTGATGAGCTGCTTATATGGCTTCATCAGACCACCAAGTTTTAAATTGTAAGTAATCAGCTGAACCTAAAACAGTGCAGGCTAACATCTCCCAGTCCCAAGGGATCAGTCTATCTGCCTGGGACATTCCTTGAACAAGTCCAGTAGTGTGAGGGGAATTTTCTCCATATTGGGCACAGGCTTGTTTTAAATCTTTTAACAGTTTGAAAGGAATAGGCTCATGTTCAAAATTCATTCCTCCCTGTGGATATTGAGCATCCGGAAGAATCTGAGTTATGGTTATGGAACAGACTGAGAGTAACTGCACAGCTTCTAAATCACCCTGCTGTGATCCCTGGAGTAAAGATTTCATGATAACCAAATTATGAGATTTTTTATAACCAGAAAAATTACCAGATGGAGATTTATTCAAAAAAGGATTAGTGGCTGGAGGAGCTGTGGGAATCAATATAGATGACTCTTTTAAATTAAAATTTTGTACACTAAGTCCAGAAAAACTAGTAGCTTTAGTGTCATGGAATTTAGAAAAATCAGCGGGATCAACTCCCCCTCCTACACTAGTAAAGGAATTATGTTTTGTCCCTTTGATAAATCTGAGAAATAAGCCTGTTTTAGACTCATTTGAATTCTCTTTTGGATCTGACTCACTATCAGGTGGAAAAACACACTCTTGTTTCTCACTAAGATGCACCCCAACAGCATCTGTTTGTTCTGGTTTCCTAGAAAATATAGTAACTTCATCATTTTCATCTGACTGCAGTGGGTCAAGAGCTGCAGTGATCTGATAACACAGAAGATAAAGGAAAAGTTTCACCCTTTTGATAGACTCGTCGTAATGCCTTCATAACCAATTTCCACTGCTTTAAGTTTAGAACATTCTTACCTTCAGGTTCAAACCAATAACAATGCTTTTGTATTAATTCAAAAAGACTCAATAATCATGACATGTTTACTGAAACTCCTACAGATTGCAACAAAGTTTTTAACACATGTACATACTCCTCCATTCGCCCGCTATGATTTCCCATTACCCTGATGCTACAAGGAAATTAAAAAATTACCTTAAAAGACATACAACAATGACCTAGCTCTGTTTGCGTGGTGAATCCTCAGCGTCCAGAGTCACGCAATTTCCTTGGATACTTTAACACAAAAGCAGAGTAGTCCTTTCTTAGGGTCCCTTCGTGATCGCCATCTGTTGGCCGCAGCTATAACCCTAAGGAATTTTAAAGTAAAACGAGAGAGAAAGGGATCAGGGGATCTGGAGACATCAGTCTTCAGACAAGTTTATTTCAGGCAGGTGCACAATTTATATACTGGTAAGAACTATGATAAATGTTGTTTGCGTACAGAAGCTAAGAAGCGTATAGTGCATAAACAAGTTGAAATAAATACTTCTAATGTTAGAATGTTCTTTTCCTTTAAGCAAGTCTCTTCCACACATCATTATGCTTTATCTGCACATCTAAGTTTCTATTGAAGTTTCATGCTCTCAAAACGTATGCCTTCACTTTTGCATACTTTATGAACCTTGTGTTTGCACAAGGTTTATGCATTTCCTCATAGTTTATGAGTTGTGTTTGCAAGTTTTAGGTTAAACATTAACCTTTTAACTCCTACAGACATAAAAAATTTTCAACCAACATTTAAGAAATATCATCATGTTTTTGTTGATCATATTTTAAGTGGTAAATATTATATGGGTCCCCATAAATTAAAGAATATTAATTTATCATGAAATTAAAAATGTGCTTTAAGATATTTCTATTTTCCCCAGGTAACTGATTAACAAAACACACATCTCAATCTTTAATCAGAGACTTCCAGGCATTTCTCTTTTTAATGTACAGGATGCAAAGATTTTTCCCTCTATATTTGTAGGATAGAGATTCTTCTACATACAATATGATTATGGAGGTTAGTTTAGTGTTTCAGATATATGACCACAAACGTTGGGACTCCCAGAGGCTGGGTATTTTTACAGCATGAAAGACAACATTGGAGAGAAGAATTAAGATATACTGAGAATCACACACAATCTAAATTCACAGCATAATTATTAGAAAATTTTGGTGATAATAAGGAGGAAGAGGAAACTATTATCAAAACAACTAGTAATTATCCATTAGCAACTATTCTAGCAAAGTTTAACCTGACAAAATAAATGACATAATTAAAGGCCCAGGACAGAAGTCCCTGAGGACACTCTTCGGGTGTGCCCAAGTCTCCAATCGCATATGGTGGGATTCCTCACGCACCCCCACTCTCAAGGAGCATAACTCATATAGCCACTCCTGGGCTGGGGAATTGAAAATAAAATGAAGCAGGAAATTTGTGAGAAAGTGGAAATCACTTGCCTGAAGAAACAGTTGATGGCCTTTTTCAATGCCCAATCACAATACACCTCTGGCATCTTAGAATATGGAATCAGTACAGTGCATAAATGTTATTCCTAAGGCATTTTTTGTCATAAGGGAAGCAAATGACATGGAAAAGCAGAGTAGCTAGAAATGGGCAGATGTCATGTGTGCTTTTAATTCCTGTTTATTATTCGTAATATATAGGAATGATATAATACAATAGCTCTAAAATCCAAAAAGCCTACATATTTCTGGTTGGTGTTCTGAAAAGTCAGTTTGCATGTGTTCGCCATTCAGTCCCACTTGAGAATCTACACTGTCTTACCACAACACAAATTCAAACTCGTAGCATGACATTCAAGATATAAAATCCTTTTCTAGGTATAGGCACCATTTCCCCTTTTAGGCAACCTATGGAATTTTCAAAATGCATATCAACCTGATGTGCTGGGATTTTAAAGTCTGATGTCTCCACATGGTTTTAAAGTCTGACATCTCTGCACATTGCCTGGACCCAACAGTGGATCAGGAAAGGTAAGCTCTGCATCCTGTTTCCTTTAGGAAAACTTGAACTCTCCTTTTGTAGCCTTGACTGTGATAATAATATGCAGGCAAACCTGAAGCAGCTGTGTTTATTTAAAGAGGGTGGAATAAATTTGCTGTTAGAAATAAAACAACATACATTTCAGACAGAATAAACCATGGCACATGAAAAATGCACCAATTTTATTTCTTCTCTTTATGAAAGGGAGTGCAAGTATAGAAAGTGGAGTAGAAAATTCCTCTGGTGACCACAGATAAGACCTGGGCTTCTCAGCTGCCAGGTCACCTCACCATTGTGTCCTACCATGCCGTTTATGCCACCGAGTCTCTGCAGGTCATACGAGAACGTGGAGCTGCCTTTCTGGTCAGCCCACAGAACAAAGTCAGAGAAAGTTCCTACTTCAGTGAAAATGGGGAACTGCTTGTCATAAAAATAGAAGTTCTTTATTAGCAGTCTAGCAAGTGGACAAAAAAGATGAAGTAATTGTTTTCTAGATGCTCTCCTGCAAACAAGGGACATGTATTATTTTATCAGAATGATGAGAAAGTAATACTTTATTAAAAACCATTGCACTTTATATTGCTAATGAAAACACTAATTCAGATGGTTGAGGAGATGAGTCTGAGGAGTACCTCTTTAGCTTCACTGGGGATTAGAGTGACAAATAATGTCCACAGATTTTCTAAGCTTTATTACAGAACAGGTTCAAACTGAGAGGTTTGAAGTGTGTGCTATTCTCAGATTGATGGGTTATGTTGTCTGTTTAAGCAATACAATAGAAAGGATCCACCTCAAATTGAAATTCATCTAATGCATCCTCATATATATGCTTTCCAAAATGCCTGATGCCTTTGATACTTTAAATTGATGTCTTGTCATAGAATGGAGAAATAACCCAATAAGTTCCTACTTTATTGTTTCTATAAAATGTTTCCATTTTATTATCCCAGTTGTTTAAGATAAATTCAAATTGTTATTAAAGTCTGCTTCCTCCAACTTCTTGGTCAGATTTGGGGACAATCTTAACATGCAGTCTTATCCTAGAGTCAATAATGGAAATCTTTATTCATGAAAAATATATTCCCATTTGGTTAGCTGATACAGTTTTTCCCTTTGTTCTCCTAGTTGTGTATAACACATGAGGAGATGAAATGAGTCCTCTCTGGTGGGTTTTACCTTCCTTGGACTCTTCCCAGGATCAAAGCATGTTGGCTTCCTCATCTGCACCATTCTCCTGGTCTACATTGTTGCCATCACAGGAAATACCATCCTGCTCCTCCTCCTCTCTGTGGATCTGCAATTCCACAGTCCCACGTGTTTCCTGCTCAGCAACTGTCCCTCATGGACACCTCTGCATCTCCACGACTGTCCCCAAGATGCTGAACAACTATTTCATGGGGACATTAGGTATTTCCAACATTAGCTTTGTGACTCAGGTCTATTTTCATTCTGTCCTTACGAGCAGTGAATGCATTCTACTCACATTGATGGTCTGAGCAATATAAGAAAACACCAGCCTTTCAACTTGGTATTCCTTCCAGCCTTACCCTCACCCAATATTCTTTCCCACACATATTCCCCAGATTTCTCTCTATATATACAGATTGGAAAACTCATGCAGTTCTTTTGGAGTATAGCATACCTCCTCATGGCTCACATTTTGTACCTTACCTTTTGGGGTCTGTTGGGACTCTAGTCTAGTTATAAGTCTTGAAATAAAGAGGGGTGGTGGGGGTGGGTCATGAAAAGAAAGAGGAGTGTTTTTCAAGCCAATAACAGCAGGGCATCCATTGCAGTTTCATCTGTGAAATGGGACTATTTGCTCCAGACAGAGATGTTATAACTGTTTCCCAGGCAAGGTGTGTTAGCAGGCAATAAAGGATTAATCTAGTTATGAGTAGATTGCATGGAGACTCCTCTGAGAGGGCTGGAGGCCAGGGAGCAGTTTCTTCAAGGGAGGTTGGAGGTCAGAAACTCTTTCTTCAGGGCAGTTCATTGCAGGTCTATCTAGCAAAGGCTCAGCAGATTCCAGGGAGCCCGTCTCCCCACTGCCATCATTATCAAGCTATATAACAACATCCCACATTCCAGGATCCCATTCTTTTCCAATCAAAGCTCCTACTTTAACATCAGACACCCACAAGGTTTAGATTTTATTTTACATTGTAAATCTGCTACTCACACAGTGAGGCTTTGATTTTCTGACAC
This sequence comes from Myrmecophaga tridactyla, assembly GCA_004026745.1. NCBI lineage: Eukaryota > Metazoa > Chordata > Mammalia > Pilosa > Myrmecophagidae > Myrmecophaga > Myrmecophaga tridactyla. Next base: position 32,151 of record PVIY010005888.1, read on the forward strand.
CACAGGGGATAAGATTTTCTTTCTGGGCACACATGGAAACTTTTTCATCATTCATATGTTGCATTAGGTGCAAATTTGAATCCTTCAGCTCATCCCTTTCCCTCATCATTGTATCCAACATATCTAACAACAACCAACCAACATGATTATACTTCTTAATTCCACAAAACACCATTAAGGTGTCAAAAACATTCTCACCCAGAGCCTTACTCTTATAAGCATACAATTAGAAGAATCTAATGGTGATATTTTGAATATCTCTCTTGCCAACTAACACCATGGACTGCCAGTGCCTTCTTGATGATTGGAAACAAAGTCATTAGTGCCTCTGAGTCTAGTTAGAGTAGAAAACCAATTGTAAAAACCCATTTTTATGGTTCTGTTTCTCAAGAACCACTCCCAGTCCCAATCTGGATTTATCAGGGTTCTCCTGAGAAACAGAGCCAACAGGACAGATCTGTAAATATGAGATTTATAAAGGTGTCTCATGTGCCCATAGGAATGGAAGAGTCCAAAATCCCTAGAGCAGTCTGTGAAGCTGGCAGCTCTGATAAAGTATCTGGATGAACTCCACAGGAGAGGCTCACTGACTGTAGAAGCAGTGAAAGAGTATCTCTTGTTCCTTAAAAGCCTTAAACTGATTGGATTATCTTGTTTAGTTAACTAAAAAATTTGTTCAGATAAAATTAAATTCCTCAAAATTATTAGTCTTTCAGCAAGAATACTAGCACAAAGAGTAGAGGACACTGAGAGTGACATAAATACTCTAAAAAAATACAGTGATGACAGAACATCTACTTTGAGTAAGATTTCATGTTGTATTTGTCTATATTCCTTCTTTAAGTACAACTAAGCCCTGAATACTACATAATAAAAAAGTATCAGCAGACTCTGAAAAGTAGAAAGAATAAGAGAGAACTGCTAAGGGAATGGTGACTCAAGGAATGACAGAATGATGAGTTTTTTGGGTTTAATTTTAATTTTTTTTGCATGGGCAGGCACTGGGAAGTGAACCCAGGTCTCCAGCATGTCAGGTGAGAACTCTGCCTGCTGACCTACCGTGGCCCGACCTCTGGGTTTAATTTTAACTCATATATTCCAGAAACACCAATTGGTGCAGACAAAAGAGGCCCCATGAAATTTTCACCCTCTAGTCAATGATCAAGGAAAGGATAAGCCTAGCAAGACAGAAAACCTTTAGACAATAACTATTCTATTCAAGCCAAAATGCACAGCTAAACTGTGCCCTCACCACACCATGACATCAAAGGCTGAGTCATAATCTTAGACTTTATTCTCACCAGGCCGTAGTGAGGCCTCCAAATTCCTCTGCCAATGGGATGTACTAGCAACATTTTGTCCTCACCAGACAGTAACAAGCCTTTTCCATCCTCCCATGGGGTCAGTGGAGAGCACATGGGGAGTATAAACTCCTACCTCTGTCCAGCATTAGTGAGTCCCTCTCTTCACTCTCACTGGGCTGATGTAAAAAGAGGTCTAACAGAGCATTAGCACAATCAGCAACGCTGAGCAGTGACAAGGCCACCTTCCGATAATGTAGGCAGGAGTCAAATGGGGAGCAGGAACATGGACTCTATACCTTCCTGCACTCTAACCACAGCCCTTGTGGAGGGCCTGAATTTCCAAATCCATGCTTCAGTAGCAAGGGGCTTCTTAGCTCCTAGCATCAGTGGAAGCTGAAGGGTGATTCCAGATTTCTGTACTCACCAGGCAGTAAGGAGGCATTGCTATCCTCCACTCTCAGAGTTATGCCAGAAGAAGCAAGCTAAAAGAAGATTTATATAAGACCCAATGATGCATAACATAACATGCACTATATGTATGTTTCAATTCAAAATCATTTGTCATACTCAGAACAAAGAATATATGAAGCTGGACAATACAATTTAATCAACCCTGCCCCCCTTTTCTCTGGAAGTAGGACTCTGCAAAGATTTTATATCCATTCTAAGGCAGGTATCTAGATAACCATGGCAACTGGACAGAAACTCATGAGTGCTACCAGAGCTTATGAATTTGTGGGACCAGATGTTCTGAAACTCCAGTTGGGTATTGCAGCACCAACTCCAAAAAGACCAACAGATTCTCATTAAAGTCCTCTTGATGTGGTGTAAACCCAGTGCAGGCATATAGTTGCTCTGGTGCCTATAGTAGGAAACTAGTCTTATCCTAAACTCTTGGCCCAGATGTGGCAGGGTTATTAGAAGCTGTTGGATATAATGTATCTGGTTATCATTATTTGATTTGATGTGATTCTCATAAATATAATATTTCTCTGAAGAGATCATGGGCATTGGAGTAAAATTTATTTTTATAACATGCAATAGTTTTATACCTGTCACTTCCCACCGACCAATCTTCATAGTTGGCAATAGAATGTTGGTGGTTATTTGACATTTGAACACATTTCAGAAATTCCAAGCAGATACTTGATGATTAGTTCCAAACTTATGACTAAGACAGGTTAATTAAAAATAAAACTGCTCAATTTTCAAGAGTTTCTACCCCACTTATGCTTATAAAGACATATATTTAAAATCTCCGATACTTCTGGAGTTATATTGGACTCTGAAGAATTTCTGGACAAATGAAGACCCTTTTCAAACTAATCTCATCTGGATCTGCAAGACTCTTGGAAGGGCAATAATAAACAACATCGAGTCATTAGTTTCTCCAACATTTCCTCAAGTATTAGAATATTAGAATAGTCACCATTTTAATGGTTGAATAAAAATGACCCATATGTTTCCTGAGAACTTCAGTTTTATTTTAGGTACAATATTTCACTAGGTACATATTCTCCAAAGAGATACTTCTTGATTGATTAGATTTTACAAGTAGATATATTTATCTGTGTGATAGGGATCATATCTTTTTGTTAAATTTGGCAAATTATGAATGATCTGCTTTTGCTTGCATAACATGGTAAACTGCAATACATTCTGTAGAATATTTAAAAAGCAATTAAAAGATGCTAAAATTGAGGTGGTGCAAATTTTATAATTATCTTATAAATATTTTAAAGCAGTCATCATCAAACTGTTTCAGTGAGTGATAACAAACACACAGATTTTTAATCTCAACAAAGAAATGGAAGATACAAAGAAGAAAAAATGGAATCTAAAAAACAGTAACTGAAATGAAAAACTCAGTGGGTGGTAGAAATAGAAGGATGGAGACAGAAGAAAGATAAAGTAGCTTTGCAGATAGAACTCTAAACATTACTCACTATGAACAACAAAGAGTATACAGACTGAGAAAACTAAACAGCTGTAGGGACCTGTGGGAATATAACATCATCCATGCCTTAAGAGCATCACAGGAAAATTAAATGTTGGGGCTGAAAAAGAATTTTAAAAAGATTGGCTAAATATACTCATATTTCCCAGAAAACATAAACCTACATCACCAAAGGCCTGAGAAAGAATGACTAAGAAGAGGATAATCTCAAAGAAATCCACTCAAAGATACATCATAATTAAACCTCTGGAAACTACAGAGAGAAAACACTTGGAAGCAGGAACAAAGAAAGGATCAATATGACTGTTTTAGTAATATTGCCTGAGATAGACTGGGTTTTATAAAGGGGATTTATTTAGTTACACATTTACTAATTAGGGAAGACACTTGACTATAGTACTGGGCTTATTTCCTGGCCTCAGGGCTCAAATGGCTTTCCCCAGAAGGGCTCCTTTCTGCACGTCCAAATGCCTGGTCTGAGCTGGCTCTGACTCTGCCTGTGTTGTGCTGGACCATGCTGAGCTCTCTTCCGGCTTCTCCTTTTAAACCTCACTCACAGGGGAAGGCCCTTCTCTTAGGTAACCACAGATGTAATCTGCTATATATGAAATTCACCTGCTGAGGTGTTACATCCATGGTAACAGGACGACTGGGCACCATAACCTAGCCAAGCTGACAGCTGAACTGATTAAAATTACCAAAAGAAGAAAAACAATTCAGATGATGGATTTCTCATCAGAAACCTTGGAAGGAAGAAATAAGTGACATGAGTCTTTTCAAGTGTTAAAAGAAAGCACTGCAAACTCAGAATTCCATATCTAGTGAAAATATTCTTCAGAAATAAAGGAGAATTAAGACATTGTTAGATCAAAGAAAAATAAGAGAACCTACAATTAGAAACTCACTGATAGAAAAATAAAGAAGTAAATAGTAATGCTTAAGATTTAACATAATTAAATATGAATGATTCAAATTAGAGAGATTGAGAAATAAATGTAAAAATGACCCATTAGATGTAATTTACAGGAAACTCAATTCGGATATAATTACATATTGAAGGTAAAATCACATGAAATATGTAGCATGCAAGTACTGATAAAGTAAATCAGAATGACTATGCTACTATCAGATAACTGGACCTCAGAGCCTCTCTCCTTGCCAAAGTCACTTCCATCAGCAGACCGCAGATGTTATCAGCCACAGTTGAAATCACATGCTGAGGATTTAAATCTATAGCCAGAGAACAACTGGGCACCATCATCTCAAGAGAAGTTAAAAACTACACTGAATTGAATACTGAAATCAGCTTATCACAATATGCTGGGCAAAGTTAAAGCAGTGCCAAGAGGAAAATATGTAGCACTAAATGCCATGTACATCCCAGCATCACAGTTTGTTCATATTGACAAATTTATATGAATTTTAAATAAAAAGGTAAAGGAACTGGAAGAGCTGAAACATTTCTAATAAAATCAAAGAAAATATGAGTAATCACTCCACTTGAAAAAGTTTCAAGACAATAATATCGCTTCAGTGACCAAGAGTGTGCTAATGGCTGAATGACAGATACACAGATCAATGGAACTGATTAAAGAACACAGATGTACACCAACATCCACTGAGTTTTGTCAAAGGCACAAAAATAATTAAATGGAAGAAGGATAATCTCCAGAACAAATGGTTCTGGAGACGTTTGGTATCCATAGTCCAAAAAAAAAAAAATCAACCTAAATTTCATAGCTTATACAAAATCGACTCAATAATGCCACTGAAGTGGTAGAGATGGTATCTCCAATAATTTGCCCCTCCAGAGAAACATAAAAACAACAACAGAAAAACTGTCATGTATAAACTTTGTCAGAATGGTGGAAAACAGTGGGAAGGCTTACAGTGAACAAGCAGAGTTTGAATTAAGACAAAGGCAACTTAGCCTTAATAGGACATTGTCGTGGTGTTTTCCCTTGTGCTGCCATCCTCTGCTGCCCTGTGATGGTGCTGAAGATGGACTCCTGGTGTGGCAATGTGGTCCATCGATCTAGAGGGATCAGAGCTGACCTTTATTCACATACAGTTGTGACTAGGGTTTACCTGAAGAACTGCCACGTGGATCTTGTCTTTGTTTCATTTAACTCAGAACTCAATGCAGAAAGTGGTGGGCCTTCCTCAAAAGCATTTAAGACAAATGAATAACCAACCACCAGGCCAAAAGGTTATGGTTGAAACACAACAGGGCACCAAATAGCTATGAGAAGCTGGATGGAGAGTATCATTAGGAAAATAGTGCATTCAAACACATCCAAGTACACTGAGGAAGTTAGATATCCAATCTCCAGCCAGGAAAAATGCTGAAAGAAATATGGGAGAAAATCCTAAGATTTCACCACTAGTAATCCCTAGTCCCTAGTTTCAGAGTAAGCAGGAAGGGAAGACTGATGCAGAGTTAAAAATTGCCTGGCTAATCATTAAATAGTACACGAGGACAGAGCCAATGTTCAAAGATTAAAGGAATGCATTATTTTTCTCTCATTCTTCCCTCAAACTCATTCTCTCTCTCTTCCTCTCTCACGTCATTCAAGAAAATCTCTATCAAAGCTGTGGCTTAAAATAAGCTAAAGTAATAGAGAGCTGAGAGAACACATACAATATAGAATATAGAATTTACAATAAACAGAAAGTCATCACACAATCATCAGAAACCTATACTAAATGACAAAAGCAAACCTTGTGTATGGAGAGAGGGTTTACCTGACTTGCAGAATTACCAGAGCATAATATCCAAAATGTCCACTTATAAGTAAGAAAAAAAAGGAGGATGCAAAGGAACAAGAAAGGATGGCCCACTGACAGAAGAAATTAATGAAAACCATCCCTTAGGAAAACACAGCAAACTGACCAAAGACTTTAAATCAACTCTCATAAATATGATTCTATTTCTAAAGGAAAAATATTGGAAAGGGAGCTAAAGGATTGCATAAGTGTGCAGGATGGTGGAGCAGCAAATTCTGCTGATTTCTCCCGCTGTGAAAAAAAAGTGGAAAAAGAGATTGGAATTAAACAGGTGGTGGGCCTGGAGTCAGATTAATCATTTAGAACAGCTATGGGAGTGTCAGAAGCAAGGAAAGTCTTCCGAGAGTTAAATTTTTACAAGTGAAAGCTTGAACCAGTAGCCCAGCTGCCAGAACCTCTGGACCAGGTTGTACTTTGTGTACTCTGTCCTAAGTTTTGGTATTGAGGGCAGGAGCTTCTGCCTTCCCATTAGCATCAAACAAGAGACTTGGAGAAGCAGTATTTTATTTTTTATTTTTTCTTGCGTTTTGGTGTGTTTGTGTACATATGTGTGTCATGTTCTGCCTGTTCATTAGTATTTTTATTTATTTATTTTTTTTTTCTCTTTCTTCCTTTTTCCTTTTGCCTTTTCTTTCTTGTATTTGGTATTGCAGACTGAGGTGTGAGAAAACTAGATTTACAATGAGCACGATATAATCCCCGAATGTCCAGATTGTAACAAAAAATTACAAAGCATGCCAGCAGAATGGAAAGGCTGGTACAATCACAGAAAAAATAACTCAACTGAAACTAAGCTAGAAGAATATCAGCTTCTGTAATTACTAGTCAAGCTTCTTAGATCAACTCTCTTAAAAAAGGTCAATGAGCTAAAGGAAATCATGGTATTCATAACTAAAGGAAATCAGGAAAACATATGAAAAAGTAGGGATTTAAAAAATAAGAAACAAATGATAAATAATAAATAAATAGAAATTATGGAGCTAAAACAGCAATAAATTGAATAAGAAATTCAGTAGAAGTGTTCAATACAAGTTGGAAGGAGGAAGAAGAAATGATCACTAAACTTGAAAATAGGAAAACTGAAACTGTCCAGTCTGAGGACCAGGAAAAAATAAAGAATGAAAAACAGGACAAATGCAATATATGCATCATAGGAGTCCCAGAAGACAGAGATAAAGGGCCAGAAAAAAAAAACACAAACATTTGAAGCAGCAATGGCAGGAAGCTTCCCAGTCAGATAAAAATATACAAATATACTAATCTGAGATTTTCAATGAATACCAAACATGATGAAGTCAAAGATACTTTACCTTGTGACAAATCATAATCATACTGTCAAATGCCAAGGATAAACAGAAAGTAAAAAATAGCAAGAGAGAAAAGCACATCACCCAGTGTATTAGTTAGGGTTCTCTAGAGAAACAGAATCAACAGGGAACACTTGCAAATATAAAATTTATAAAAGTGACTCACGTGACCGCAGGAACACAGAGTCCAAAATCCACAGGGCCGGCTGCAAAGCCGATGACTCCAATGGAGGGTCTGGATGAACTCCACAGGAGAGGCTCACCAGCCGAAGCAGGAATGGAACCTGTCTCCTCTGAGTTCTCCTTAACAGGCTTCCCATGATTAGATTTAGCATCACTAATTGCAGAAGACACTCCCCTTTGGCTGATTACAAATGGAATCAGCTGTGGATGCAGCTGATGTGATCATGACCTAATCCTATGAAATGTCCTCATTGCAACAGACAGGCCAGCACTTGCCCAATCAGATAAACAGGTACCACAACTTGGCCAAGTTGACACGTGTCCCTAACCATGACACCCGGAATCTTTAATAAGATTAACATATGCTTTTTTATTAGAAGCTATGGAAACCAGGAGGCAGTAGAAGACATATTTATTGCCGAAAGAAAAACGTTGATATCCAAGAGTAATTTGCCTTGCAAAAATGAATGACAAATTAAGACATTTCTGGAGAAACAAAATCTGAAAGGTGACATTACCACAAGCCTGTCTTTCAGAAAAATGCTGAGAATATAGCATCTAAGAAGAAATTTATGAACAGAGTATATATAGGCTATTGAAGTGAAGTTGATATGAAAACAAACTAAAGTTTAATAGATTTGGGCTGTAACCATAATTCTCAATGTAACCATGAATAAAATATCTAAACAATTTACAGGGATAGAGATAAGAAGTGATCCAAGATGGATCATTATAAAACATCACCTAAACAAAAGAATGTGGTAATAGATAAAAGGGGGAATGTATAAAATAAGTGAAAACAAAGAGCAAAATGGAATACATAAGTCTTGACTTATCAGTAATTACCTGAAATTTGAATGGATTAAAGTTTAAAATCAAATGGCAGATTGTCAGAATGCATAAAGAGACATTATAGGATATATGCTGCCTAGAAGAGGCTCACTTTGCATCCACAGATACAAATGGGCTGAAAGTGACAGTATAAAACGTATAATCTGTACAAATTGTAATCAAAAGAGAGCTGAGGTGCTTAAACTAATATTGCAAGAATTAGACATTAATTAAAAAACTGTTATAAAAAACAAAGATGGACATTATATATGGATAAAAGGATCCACTCAAAGAAAACATAACACCTATAAATATGCACAACAAACAAGAAAGACCCCCAAAATGTGAAGCTAATGGAAACAGGATTGAAAGGAGAAAATCAGTTCTTTAATACCTGAAGACATCAATGTCCCATTTTAAAAATTGATACAACACTCAGACTGAAGATCAATAAGAAATATGACTTGAACATACCTGAGCAATAGTATACACCACCTTGATTTAACAGGTATATATCGAACATTCAGTACACCAAAAGTAGACTACACATTACCTTCAAAGGTATAGGGAAATTTTTTTTAGGATAGATTATATGTTAGGCCACCAAAAAAGCCACAACAAATTTCAAATATGTATATCACCAATAACTATGATTACCACAAGAGATTGAAGCTAGAAATCAATAACTGAAGGAAAGTTTGAAAATTCATAAATATGTGGAAATTAAACAACACACTCTGGAACAAACAACTGCCCAAAGGAAGATATACACAAGGGAAATTACTTAGAGATGAATGAAAACAAAAACTCAATGTCTGGGATTTCCAGAGCTGCTATGACAAATACTGCACAATGTGTTCAGTTAAACAACGAGAATTTACTGGCTCATAGTTGTAGAGATCAGAATCTAAAATCAATGTGTTGTCAAGGCCAGGGTCTCCCTTGGAGTCTGTCACATGCCACATCCTTGGGCTCCACTGAACCATTTCTGTCACACTATGGTATCCTTGTTCTTCTTGGGTGTCTTTCTCTGACATTTGACTTCAATGTTTTCTGGCTTCTGGTTTGTAGTTTCTAATCACTGTTGAAATTTCTACTCTTCTCAGGGCATCCAGTAATATAGATTAAGACCCACCATGATTTTATTTGACCATACTTTAAATAATAAGAAAAACATTTTCAAACGACACCATTTACTAAAGAGTTCACATACAAAGGAACACAGATTAATATTTAAAACATATTTTCTTGGAGTACAGGTTTAGGTCTAGCACATTCAACATAAAGAATTTATGGGACACACAGAGAGGTCATGTTCAAAGAGAAATGTGTAGCCATAAATGCCTATGGTAAATAAGAAAAATGATTTCCAGTCAACAATGTAACTTTACACTTCAGGAACTAGAAAAAGAAGAGCAAGCTAAAAACCTAGATAGCAGAGGGAAAGACATCATAGTGATTGGAGCAGAAATAAAAGAAACAGGAAACAGAAAATAAATTTCGATAGTCAAGGGTACCAGAAATTTGTCCTGGGAAAAAATAAACTTTGCAAACTTTTAGGTGGACCAAAACAAGAGAGAAGATGTAAATAATTAAAATAATTCATGAAAGTGGGGGAATTACTTTAACCATACAGATATAAAAATGATTATAAGGAAATACAATGACCAACTGCACAAAATCGAGCTAAGTAGCCTAGTAGAAATGAACATATTCTTAAAAATACTCATGTTAATAAACATAACTAAAGAAGGTGTAGAAAAATCTGAAAAGACCAATAGCAAGTAAAGAGATCAAAGGAGCAAAAACTCCCCAAATAGAGAAAAGTTCAAGGCTAGAGACTTTTACCAGTGAGTTCTGCCAAATGCTTAAAGAAGAACTCATAGAATCCAAAAACTTTAATGAAAAATAGAAGAAATGGAGAACACTTCCTAAATTATTCTAGACATCTGCAATGCCATTACACCATAGACAGAAAAAGTCACTGCAAGAGAAGAAAACTAGAGACCAATATCTCTTCAGGTATTTATGCAAAGTTACATCAACAAAATATTAGCAAACCATACACAGCATTACATGAAAATTTGTTTACATTATGACAAAAGGAAAATTTTGTCTCTATTGCTAAGGTGGTTCAACATGAGAAAAACAATGTAATCCACTGAATTAATAAAATGAAAGCCAAAAAAAAAACCACATGATTTCAAATGATGCAGAAAACATTTAACAAAAAAGTTAAACACACTTTCTTGATTAGAAATAAGTATCTAGGATAGAAGGAAACTTCCTCAACATTGTAATGATTTATGAAAATGTCACAGCTAATATTATATTCAGTCTAGAAGACTGAATGTTTTCCCATAAGATCAGGACAAATACACGATGTCTGATTGCACCACTGCTATTCAACATTCTCTTCTAACTTCTAGTGAGACAAAGAAGACATGAAAATTGGAAAGGAAAATATAATGATCTGTTTTTATCTATTCTCATATGAGAAAACCCTTTATATAGAAAATCTCCTCAAAAATGTATGAGAGCACACACACACACACACACGCACAACCTACTAGAGATAATGGATGAAGTCATCAAAATTGTTGGGTAAAAGAACAATAAGTTTGGTTTCCATACACCAGAAATTAACTATCAGAAAAGGATGTTCAGACATTTTATAATTCTATTGATAATAAAAGATGAAGTAGTAAAATTCCTAACATTAAAATTAGACAAGGAAATGAAATGCTTGAAAACTAGAAACTACCAAGCATTGCAAAAAATTTAATGAAGACCTAAACAAATAGAAAGCCACACCGTGTTCATGGATTGGAAAGCTTATTATTGCTAAGATGATGTATTAGAGTTTGAGAGAGATAGAGACAGATTGATTTTGGGAATTGGGTGACATGACTGTGGAACTGGCAAATCTACATAGTATTGGTAGGGATGAAAGTTGGAAATTCCATTCAAGACAATGTTCAATTCCTCAGGAGATAAAAGTGGATATAGATATTCTTATTTGTGACTGCTAATACTCTCATCCTCACCTTATCACCATCAATGGATTGGCTGTGGAGATTCCTGTCATTACTAAATGCAATTTCCTTTGCTTATTGTAGATGCAATCATCCATACATGCAATCAAAAGATTACTGACTTAAGTATATCTATGCATTACCCTCATAGTAATAATCAAAGCAATGTTTACTTCACTGTATACCATAACCTAGTCAAGTTGACACATGAAATTAACCATCAAAGTCCATAACTTTTCATCTAGGTCCCAAAGCATGTAACCTAAATCAAACTTAATTTTAAATAAAGACAATGACATCGTTCATATTTTCACTAAACATAATTCAACTCTCCTGCATACAGCCATGAATCAACTGGCTGTTTTCCTAGAAGAAGGTATAAATCCTGGCTGATGTTAACTCTTATACATGATATCCATTAAATTAAATACAATGTCATGAAGTTATTTCAACTTATATAAGGGAGAGAGCAAACAAAAATATTTACTTTGTGATTATATATAAATATATTCATAAAAATCAATGATGAAATATTCATAGCCATACTACTCCTTGTTTCTACAACAGATCTCATGGTCATAGCTGGTATTTATAACTACCTTATTCTTGACCCCATTCCCTATCCCCTTTGCTTTCAGGAAATACCTCAAGTCATCGCTCCTTGCTTGGTAGAGTGACCCAGAGCCTCATTCCTGAAGGGTCTTGGTCGTATGTAATTCTGTCTGGATTGGGTTGTTGTGGGTTTTCCATTGATTTATTCATAGGACATAGTAGCAGTAAAGGACAGACCAGCGGGTCTCCTATATTCCAGATGGATGCTTTTTAACATTCATTGCATTGTAGCAGTTCTATATCACTTGAAAACCATAATCAATTACCACAGATCTTAGCGTGACTCTTGAATTTCCTGTTGATTCAGAGTATGAGGAGTCTATAGTGGCCACTTTGCAGTTTTAACTTTAAGGTCAATTGAATCACCCTTGAGTCTCCTGGTGGAAGCACAACTCCTGTTGGAACCAAGG